>JBBBDQ010029769.1:18090000-18182500 GCA_037127315.1 Ascarosepion bandense | reverse complement strand
AATAACCTAAGCAAAACAAAGCCTTGAAAATTTTTTTAATATTTTTGAAATTTATAAATTATTATAATTAAAAAAGGAAAACAATTCTTGTAAAAATTAATTATTCATCGAAAATAATTTCTTCAGTCCAAAATAAAATTAAAAGCTTATCTTATTAAATAATGTCATAGTTTTATTTCATTTTTTAATTTACTATTCGGAGTAGATTTTCGAAAAAAAAAAGAAAAGTTAACTGCTTGGAAAAATAAATGGATGATTTAAATTTCCATGGTGCCCTGCTTTTGTATAATAAAACAAATTTTCAAAACAGAATTTAATTGCTTGAAATTTCTTGAAGTTACGTGTAGTGGGGTCAGTCAGTTAGTTAAGTGCCATACGTGATACACGCTTGGGCGATCATGTCTCGAAAGAGACATGACTGACTGGGCAGAAGATTATCCCACAGTAGGTTGCCATTGCTTTCTGTGGTAGACTGGTTGCCGACCAAGGCTATAGAACCCAATCTGTCCTGTTATTTAACCCATAACTGGAAGGGTATTTGCGCGTAAGTGAATGCAATGAATTCAACTGGAATTCGAACTCGGCTCTACCGATTTCTCGTTCCGAGTCGATATCCACTGCGCCACAACGCACATAGTGGGGTAACAGATGTAAAAAAAATAATTTTACCAAGATTTTCTAAAAAATAATAATTTCAAAAATAGTTTCATTTATTTGTGAATGAGTCCTGAAAATTTCATTAAAATCTGATTATTTAACTTTCGCATGAATTTCCAAATAAATCTGTTTTTCACTGGAAAAAAGACTGAGTTAGGTAATATTACGTTATCTATTGCAAAGTCTTGTAATAATTTAGTCACCCGCTGACGAAAAAAAAAAATTATTAAAATTTCTAACGTGTTAGAGTGGATAAAAAACGTAAAAATAATTTAAGAATATTTTGATCTTTCCTCTTATTATAACATAAAGATTTTGACGGAAAAAAATGTTTTATTAAGTTTAGGGCCTTTTTGTCTTTATATGTTATACTGTGTTTTTTCAGTGAATTAGTGGAGGTACATATATATATATATATATATATATATATATATATATATATATATATATATGTGTGTGTGTGTGTGTGTGTGTGTGTGTGTGTGCAAAAATTATTCGTTATTTGTGTAAAGGAAAAGTATGATAAAAAAAGAAAGAGGACAAGATATCAAACTATATTCTTCGCATTTCGTCTACTGACGGACTTTATCAAAGCAAAGGAAATAAATGAATTTAATTTTAAATTAAGTATCGAAAACAAATAGCTGTTGGTTACTGGAAAAATGCTTATAAAATATTCATAAGATCAACAATACCCTGCAAATTGAAGAAAAAAATTCTTTTTGCGGATGGAATATCACATTTTTAAATACTTAATAATGTCAGTTGATCCTATGAATAATTTATGAGTGCTTTTTATTTCGGTAAACAACAACTTTTTGTTATGAATTAAATTTGTTACTTTTGCGCGATTATATGTGGTGATACCGAGCAAGCGAGGAACCAGATGCCCTCAGATGTCCAGATAGCAAATTACGAAAACTGGTCTTTCCGCATCATGGGCTCTACGCAGATGTTCCGGTGGATAACCAGAAATAGATATCAAATTCTTTTTACGGAGCCTTTCCGTGGGCCGACGTGAATTTTGTTTATCGTTCAATGGGAAGCCCAGAATTAAATCCGGGTATGAATCCCCAAATAACTTGTTCGGAGCCCTGAAGACGAAATAAAAGGACGACACAGAAAACAATCGTCAGTTGAGAAAATACGAGCATAATTAACTGACCGGTGCCCGAAGGACCGAGAGGAGATTTCAAAGATACTCCTAACAAACAAACACTCACACATACAGAGGCACAAACTCTTTTCGGCAATTACTGCTATAAAATTTTTTAAAGACCTTTGTACGAACCAAAAGACATTACTTTTATTTGTAAAAAAAAGATAATTGATATATATATATATGTGTGTGTGTGTGTGCGTGTGTATGTGTGTGTATGATTAACTAATATAAACTGTGTTATTTTTTTCGCTAATAAAAGAGAAAAGTTTCAAAATTCCATGAGCAACATTCCCTTCTCCCCCATCTTCTACCAGTCAAGGCAGAAGGAGGTTCAAACAAAGCAAATCTCATCTACATTTTCAGCTTCACTAGCTGAGATGAAGACAAGAAATTAACTGGGAAAATGTCAAATTTGTGTTTCTGTTGGCTTTTTTTTTTTTAAAAACAGACAAAAAGGTCGCAGAGGATGAATATATTCCCTATAAGGCACCCTGGTATTAAAACTGGTTTTCTCCCTTATGTTATGAAAATGAACCTTGACACAAACAGGGGAAGTTTGCACTTGAACCTCCTTATGCCTTGACTGGTAGAAGATGGGGGAGAAGGGAGTGTTAGTCATGGAATTTTGAAACTTTTCTCTTTCATTAGTGAAATATATATATATATATATATAGAGAGAGAGAGAGAGAGAGAGAGAGCAATAATAATAACTATAGTAATAACAATACCAATAGTAACAGAACTAACTCTGCCGAAACTAGTATTAATTAAGCTATAATTTAAATCGTCTTGAACAACCCACCGAGGACGAACTCGGAGGGAAAAGGAGGGGAAGTAAAAAAAGAAACAAACGAAGTACATGAACAAAAAGTCAAGCACTCGTAAGAAAGAAAAAAAACCCATGACGAAAACCCTAACACTAAAGTGCTCAATACGAAAGTAGAGCAATAAAGACAGAAAATCTAAGCAAGAGCCAACAAACCTACCTAGTTTTCACCCTACGGTTCGTTCGGGTAAATTCGCCCTGACGAACCGTTGGATGAAACCTAGGTATGTTTGTTGGCTCTTGCTTAGATTTTCTGTCTGTCTGTCTGTCTGTCTGTCTGTCTGTCTGTCTGTCTCTCTCTCTCTCTCTCTATATATATATATATATATATATATATATAAATGTTGTTTCTATACACAATTTGATTTTCTTGTTTTATACCCCTCTAATAGTGGGCTATCTACTAACAAGGTCAAATTCAGTTAATCTGTTTCAACGCACAAATACATTTCACTATAACGGATAACCCACTATATGTACATGCGCCCGAACGAGGGATGCTGGGAATTTAAAATTGTAATTTTTAGGGTTGCGGTATATATTTTTGCTGAAGTTATTTATGTTATTTTTCTTTCTCTTTCCATCAATTTTATTATTAAATATGAGTGATATTTAATAATAAAATTGATAATAGAAAATTTGCCAGGAATGGTGAGATGTAAGATTCTGGGCACGAATTTACTGTGGATGACCTTGCAATCAAGGCGCTTTCTAGGCATTTTCATCTTAGTGAACTGTTTTCTCCTTTCATCAGAGTAACACGTTTTTATGTTAAAACTCTGGCCTGTCTCGTTACGGTAAATTAGATTTAACCATTCCTAGCAGGGAGTAAGGTAAATTTAATAAATTATCACATGAATTACATATATTGTTAATTATTACGTTAGAACATGTACACACTACAAGCTAATACAAAATTTTGTTTCGACATTAAAAGAACGATGTCTCATCAAGTAATTAATAATGATGCTAATAAAACGTTTGTTACCATCATTATTGACTACTTGTTCTTTCAATGTCGAAAAAAATGTACAATTTTGTAGTAGTTTTACACATGTTCTCATGTAATAATTAATAATAAATATTAATTGCTCTATTTTTATACTGAGCACTGTTTTAAATTAATGTTTTGAACATTGCAATTATTTTCTTCGTTCTTATTTATTTGGATATTTATATATATATTCTTTTCTTCATTCCTTTCCTGTTTTTTATAAGAAGAGGTCAAAATATGGAGAAAGCAGAAAGGACATTTTTGGTACTGGAAAAGATACATCAAAGGTAATACGATATCGGGAGAATCAATAAAAATAAAAATAATAATAATAAAAATCAAAATAAAATTAGGTTAAAGTAAGTTGGCGCTCTGGCCGTTACGGAGGAAAAAAAAAAAAAAAAAAGGAAGAAAGAAAAAAGAAAGAAAAAAGTAAGTATGTAGAAACTACTGGCCAAATTGAAGCTTTATTCTGATTAGTTAAAAGGAACGCACACATAAATTTTATATCTTCCCACATACATAAATATCAAACCGATGTTTTTTTGTAGTTAAATGTAAATCATTTTCCCAACGAACATCCAACATTGCCTGATGACGAGATTCTATCTCGAAACATAGAATTTCCGTGTCGCAATGTACATTTAATTCATAATTATGTGATTATATATATATATATATATATATATATATAATAATAATAATAATAATAAAACCGACTCTGTACGTATTCTAATCTTAAAATGTTACACAAGTAATTTTTAAAGACCACGAATAACCAGCAGAATCTAACTCCGTTATTGTCATCGGCTATAGAGCTTTGGACAAAGAGGGGGGAAAAAAAAGAAAACTGAGTAGGACCGACAATACATACGGTTCTTCACAGTAAAGAAAAAAAACCCTCGAACGGAACGAACCACCAGGAAAGAAAAGTGCTCGATACTAAACTAACCAAAAAGTGTTAACAAAAAGGCAGTTACGCAGAGCAAAAACACACACACACACATATATATATATATATATATATATATATATATATATATATATATATATATATGCGGATTCTCGAGGATTTCAGACAGGAATTAGTATCTTATTTGATTCCTTTGTTTCCCCCTCCATGTTTTTTTATTTGACCGGTAGGTGACAAAATAATATGGGAACCTCATTCCAGGAATTCAGCAACTGACACATCTTTTCGCAATTACACAAAAGCAAAGATTGAATATCCTCTTGTCTGCGTGATGTTTATTTTGGAATTTTGTCAATCCTTCTCTCTGCCCAAACCTACCAGTCTCGGCTCCCACTTAAACGGACCCTGTGTCAAATTCTACACTAGTGAGGATGTAGGTAAACAGCGGAATTTTATTAGACAAAACCAATTTGGGCAATTTTCCAGAGACTTGGTAGATTAAGGGAGTCTTGAACTGATTATAATCGACTTGATAGGCAAATAACCTCTCTCATTATGACGAATACTCTTGGCTGATGCCTTTGAGAAGCAATTTCAAACAAGCGAATGCATACTCTTAATGAGATACACGCAGTCGTACAGACGTTCACAATCGCCCACACAAATTCAAGTCAGCTCAAAAATTCTAACTTCAAAGATATTTGCTCACTCGTCTCCTTTTAATTAAGATTAAAAAAAAAATACACACCGAACAGTACAATTTTTTAAAAAAGAATTGATGTGCCAAAAAAAAAAAAAAATAAAAATAAATAAATAAATGAAAGTGAAAAAAGAAAAAAATAGCACTGAATAATTTGTAAATGGATTAAACTTCTCATTGAACCTCCTGACAACACTATAATCGTTGGAAATGACATCATAATTTGTCACAAATGCGTTTTACTTTAGCTGTCCGAGTGACACAGTGACCTAATGTTCACCGGAGTCAGGCAGGAAGTCAGGATGGCAATTTTTTGTGCGTCGAATTCACTTGGAACAAGAAAAACAACGAAATGGGATACACGAATGTTTAGAAAAAGTACTGATATTAGAAGCGTTCTTCATAACGTGATACGCACAATAAAATACCGGGCGTTCAATATTAGGTGCAACATACAGGGGAATAGGTACAATTCGTATATTAGCAGGTGGTGGCACATTTATGCAAATGCTTCAGGCGAATTTTTCACAAGATGGCAGAAAACATGCAATTTAATGGCATCAAGTTTTCAGTTAAAGCCATTATTCAATTTCTGAAAACGACTTAATGACTGCCACAGCAAAAGATTGTCGATAAATCTAGAATGAAATTGTATTAAATCCCACTAAAGTATATAAATATATTATTGGATATATACTAATGGTTTAACAATGAATTGTAACACACACACACACACACACACACACACACACACACACACACACACACACACACACACACACACACATTGTGCGTAATTTATTTGAATATTTTTATTATATGAATAATATATATATATATATATATATATATATATATATATATATATTGATATATATTATATATAAAACTTTAATACATAAGGAAAAGCAGGAAGGTAAATTCCAAAAACCCAATCCTAATTAATATTAATTACATTAATATTAAAACTGTTCAAAGTGGAGAGCTCAATGTAATTAATATATAAATCACAGAACCAATTATAAAATAAAATAATTTTCCATGTTCAGATCAGTTGTATGGCCATTTCTACATGAAATCCCTAAGAGAAATTTCACGCATCATCGGCAACTTCTTTATTTCAAAATATTTTACCGGCGGAAATTAAAAAAATATACATCACAAAAAATAAAAATTTTACAATTAAAATATACATCATTTTAGATACGTCCCTAGTATTTTCGATATCAGACTTTTAAACTGATTTTTAAAAACGAAAAACTTTTCTTGAACAGTTTATCTAAACTTGTTTATAATTGGAATTTTGTCTGTGTGTGTGTATGTGTATGTGTGTCCGTTACCTATAGACTCTGAAACGGCTGAACCGAATTTCTTGAAAATTTACACAGTTGTACTATAAGCGTCTGCGAGTGTTCTTAGCTAGGTTTTGTGTCGAGGTACCCCCGATAAATATCGAATATCGAAAAAATCGGGTTATAGAAGGCGTAGTCCGATTTTAATCAAATTTGATACACTCATAGACAAAGACATAAGAAACGATATTCAGAAGTTTCAAGGTTGCAATTCTTACAATACTGCAGAAAATCGATAATATATATATATATATATATATATATATAAAAGGCAAGATGTTTCTTTGTGTATCTGTCTATCTGCCTGTATGTCTATATTTTTTCAGCCCTTTTATTTTAGTCTATGCTTCGGGTTTGGCTCTAAGTAGGTATAATTGTAGTTCTTAGTCTCAGCCATGATACCATTTACTCAGAGGATTTATTTAGCCTTCAAAATTCAGTTTACGACGAAAAAACTTATTTGATATCGATACCAGGAAATCAAAATTTGATTTACATCCATTCATTTTTCTTTCAGTCTACGGTTTCGCTTTAACTGGAAACAACTATTGCTTTTTAGTCTTTCGTGCCAACGTCCAAAGAGTTTGAGCTCCAGGACCAACGCCGAGCTATACTGCTAGTTTTTGTTATAATTGAAAGCTAAATGATTAAATTTACTATTTCCAGTAAGTAAAATATGCTGGTTCAGTTCAAACAAAAAATATATTGATTGGAATATTTAAAGTTTGAGATTTTCTTTCAGTTTTTTAAATTTTGCTGTCATTTTTGCGTCATCGACATATTTATAAACAAAAGTTAATTCTCGGTTTTAAAAATCTTGCAAAAAGATATATACTTCTGTGAGTTGTTAATTGTGGGAAAATAGCAAATTGAAATTGAAATTAATCTGATTTGAAACAAATATTACTTGTTTACGGCATAGAATTAAGAAAACAAGTATTTTTAAGACACGGAGATAAGATATTTATGAAGTGCTAATTGACGACTTGACAGCCTGTCAACTCGTCAATTATGGTTCACCAGACATGACATAATTTGATGACTGTGAACATAACCATTTTTTTAAAGGAAAAACCTTTAAAACACGTGACCTTTGAATGATATCTACCTCGTCATTTAAAAGAACTGATATTTTCAGCAATCGAACATTTTATTGTATTTTGGTTGAATGAGCTTATGTTTGAATATAGTTTCTGAAAAAATGAATTTTTAAAAAATAATGTAAACTTTTCTTAAATTAATTTAAATAAAAATAAAAATAAAGCTTTAAGTTACCTCAGTATTTATTAAATACTGAGGTAACTTCGTAATTCCTGAAATGTTATGGTGTTTTAATTATAATTAATTTATGAAAATTCATGAAATGTTATGGTATTAATTTAGTATTAATTTATATTTTTTTAATATTTTATTTTTCATTTTAGTCTTTATTAATACGTATTGCTCGCATGATTGTTATGATAAGACAAAGAGACATGATTGGTTGAGCAAAAGATTTTCCCGCAGTAGGATGCCATTGCTTCCTTTTTTCATGTAAATGTAATGAAACGACTTCAATTGGAATTCGAACACGGCTCTCCGATGTCTCGCTCTTAGCCGATACCCACTGCACCACAACACACATGGGAGATACAGCAAGAGAAAAAGTGTCAAGAGCCACCAAAGACAGAGAGAGGTGGAGGTCCATGATCACGTACGTCCTGAAAGGACACGGCACATAAAGAAGAAAGTAGACCCACCAAAAATCAAGCAATGGAAGCTGTGGTGCGCTATCATTAATTGATAGTTTTGTAATTTTAAAATGTAAAATCCAGAAGATGCATCATACTTAAACACTTAAAAAAAGAGGTGCTGTTTATATCGGCAGTAAAAATTAATTTACTATTTTTCTAAGCAGCTAGTAAGAAACTCTTCATATATGTTTTTAAAAAATCATCTCACCCCAAGCAAGGCATTCTACTGCTACTGTAGCGCAGGGGAATAAATCGGGGAAAGTGATGAGAAAGAGGGGTTAGTTGTAGGAAATGTCAGGAGGAGAGTAATAGACGGATGAGAATACCGGTGTAATGGGGGTGGAGTAGATAAAAAAAGGATCTTGAGGGAATGGATGCGAGTTAGTGAGATAGGAGATGCCTATTGACCTTACATTTAAACTCCTGGAGATTGTAGCTGTCGAGGAAGCAAATATGTGGAAGGAAATTCCACAGGTGGGAAGTGCGTGAAAAGCTGTTAGAGTAGAAATTGCAGTTACACTTTATCGGTTTCACTGTAAAAGGGTGGGGCCTAGTTGCTAATCTAGTAACTCGTGTAAATTAATACCTAGGAGGCACCAGTGATCTAAGTTCATTGGAGCAGAAGCCGTGAAAATATTTACAGAAGAGGCACAGGGAAGCTACGTCACACCGGTGAGATAGCGACTGCAGCCGAGCTGCCAAGTCGGTATCGATCACATTACAGATTCTCCGTTGGATTCTGTCGAGGTGAATAGCAAGGGCACGTGACTAGATATGGCATTTACAGGCAGTAGCATTTATATTCAGAATGAAAAGCTTTGAGATGGCCTATCTGTTACTGTTTCCTTAAGGAAGTCCCGAATAACAATTACTACTTATTGGCAACACCGTGCTTCTCCAAGGTCGGGCAGCATCATTGAGACCCCCACCACTTTCGTTTACGTTATTCATCGCTATTGATTAGGTTAGAAGCTGTGACTGATTAAAAAATAAAACTATTTTTAAATGTCATATTGATGAGATTAAAGGTATTAGCCTTACAAGGGCAACAGGACATGTACTGGTATATGTGCATATATATATATATGTATATGTATATGTGCATGTGGTGTGTCTCATTTGACAGCATTAGAAAAAACATACGCTTATAATTAAATATCGGAGTACGTATGCTTTTTTTTTAAAATTATTCCATCCTAAGCAAGGCAATAGAACCACAAAGACGAAAGGTGTTAGTAAGGGCTGGAGAATGGGAGAAATCTACTTTGTAAAGAGAGATCACAAAAAAAGAACAATTATTAAGAGAGTAGAAGTTAATGATTGACATTGAATTTAGATTTTTGATGATCAAAGAAGCAATAAGTCAGACGTGATTTACACAAACGTGAAGTGCGATAGAAGAAACAGTTTACAAAGAACTTAGAGAATGCATAGTTAACACACACACACACACACACACACACACACATATCACCGGCGCGACGTCTCTTCTATAAATACTTTCACGGTTTCTGCTCCGATGAACTTAGATCACTGGTGCCCCCTAGGTTCGAATTTGCACGAGATACTAGATTAGCAACTAGATCCCACCCTTTTACAGTGAAACCGATAAAATGCAACCGCAACTTCTACTCCAACAGTTTCTTTTCTCGTACTTCCCGACTGTGGAATTCCCTTCCACATGACTGCTTCCCCGACGGCTACAATCTCCAGGAGTTTAAATGTAAGGTCAATAGACACCTCCTAACAAACTAACTCGCTTCCATTCTTTCAAACACTCTTCCCACCCACCCATCTATCTATCACCTCCATTCTAACATTTCCTATATCTAACCACTCTTTCTATTTACCTTCTCCTATGTAGCCCCAAGCGCAATAGTGGCAGTGGAATGCCTTGCTTGGGGTGAAATGATTAATATATTACGGAAATTAACAAAGATTATGAAATGGTTATGAACAACCGAAAATTGGAAATGATTTGAACATTATTTTTGATCGATACTCGTATTTAAATAGATATTCTGTTTATAATCAAACAGTATTATGTATTTATTTCTACCAGCCTGATTATGTCAACAAATGTAAACATGTTACGGAAATTAACGAAGATTAACGAAACTGGTTATAAACAACCGACAATTTGAAATGATTTGTTTGAACATTATTTTCGATCGATACTCGTATTTAAGTAGATATTCTGTTTATAATTAAACAGTATTATATATTTATTTCTACCGGCCTGATTATTTACGCATCTTAGACCTCCCAACCACGAATGACCATCAGTCTAAACAGGGTTTAATCAAGCCTATATAATATGGTTATCACTATGAATCGAAAAGTGTGTTACATAGGTTTGATTAAAACTCGTTTAGACTGATGGTCATCCGTGGTCGAGAGGTCTAAGACGCATAAATAATCAGGCCGGTAGAAATAAATATATAATACTGTTTGATTATAAACAGAATATCTACTTAAATACGAGTATCGATCGAAAATTATGTTCAAACAAATCATTTCACACACATATATGCATGCATATTTAAGTATGTTATTTAGGTCGATGTTTTTGTTCAGCCGCATATAAACATCTATAAGTTATTTTATATTGAAATCTAAATATTTTGTACGTTGTTCTATAGTTTTTACGTCTGGTATATCAAGTAGTGAAACTACTTGATACGTGGAACACCGTAACATGTGACGTAATTGTTATGGTGCTCTATCTACATTCGAATAAACACTTCTTCCTTCATAAATGCTAACCTGCGAGACTTCCTCTTATTTTGTTCCTCTTATTCCACTCTTATTTTGTATATATGTTCTGCTATTTCAGTTCACTGGTTCAACCTACCTTCTTCTTTCCGTGTCTTTCTTCCTGGCAAGCCACAACAGTAATGGAGTCCTCACAGTTAGCAGCTTACCACTTAAATACAGCTCAGCTAATTTGCATAGGATACCACAATAGTTTTATTTTATTTTCGGATATAGCAATGGTTTATTGAACAAAGACATAAGTGAATATAACAAACCCAACTAGAATTAGAACACCGTTTGACAATTCTCAGCTTTTATCCACTACACCACCCATACATCGAATCTTACAGCAGCAAATATTTCCAAGCAATCACCCATATAGATACTGACCGATATTTGTCTCTATTTAACGCTTTGAGGGTAGTAAGATGTTGTGGGATCTCCCCTTTGTATATGATAATGGACTCGACTGAGTGCACATATACTCCTGCTATAGAGAGAGTTGAAGTCGCAGCCGGCATTCGCCTCCGCTACGATGACACTGTCAGCTCTCTGCCTTCGGGTAGAGGGCGCCCACTGCTTCCGAGCAGAGAGCACAAACCCAGTCGTGGTTCCGCCGAAGGGTGGAATCCCGACTCGGTAATAATAGACAGACATATTTTGACCTGGCTATATGGCCGGGAAGACCCACTATAAAATGACCTTGTGTCACATCTAACCTTGCGTGGGAAGGTTGGTAAATACCTTTAAAACAGTGCTCAATATAAAAATAGAGTAATGAACATTTATTAAAAATTAATACTTTAGAACATGTACAAACTACAATCAACGTGCAAACTACAAATTACTACAATGAAGGAGCAATATCTCATCAGATAGTTAATAATGATGGTAATTAGCGTTTTATTGAAAAACAATTAAAAACTCATTTTCTTTTGTTTTGGGATCTTTTTTTTGAACGAGGTAAAAAGATATTTAAAAAGGGGTGAAAAGAAACATGGGAAGAAAAGATCTGAAAATAAGATGAGAAATCAAGAAAAGGGAAAGAAAGAGAAAAAAGAAATATACAGAAGAAATAGAAAGTAAAGAGGAAAATAAGTGAGAAAGTATTGAGAGGAAAGAGCCAATGGAAATGGCCAAGAGAGAGAAATTTTATATCTTGGCCGGAAGTGAATTGCAGACAGATATTGACATCGGTTGCATGGTGTCTGGGCTCAAAACATTTGACATTAAAAAAATTGTACTTCTATAAAGAAAAAGAAAAGAAAGAGGGTAAAAAATATAGAGAATGAGTAGAAAGTGAAGAGGAAAATAAAGAGGAAAAAAGCGAAAAAATGTAGAGAGGGAAGAAGTGGGAGAGACAATGGAAACGACCAAGAAAGAGAAATTTCAAATGTTGGCCGGAAGTGAATTGCAGGCAGATATTGACAGCAGTTATACGATGTCTGGGCTCAAATCTTTTGCCATTTTTTTATTAGATAAAATAATTGTATTTCTATAAAGAAAAAGAAAAGATAGAGGGAAAAAAAGATACAGAACGAGTAGAAAGTGAAGAGGAAAATAAAGGGGAAAAAAGTGAAAAAATGTAGAGTGGGAAGAAGTGGGAGAGACAATGGAAACGACCAGGAAAGAGAAATTTCAAATGTAGGAATTTTTGGCTCCACAAGCGGTCACCAGTCGCATGCAGTACGGAGATTTTCCCTCGGTAGATTGTCAATTCTTATTGCGTTAGGCTGGTTGCCAACTAAGGCTATAGAATCCAGTGTGTTCTGCTATTTACTCATAGATGGGAAAGAAGAGACAGAATGGTAACCGTATAAGCACGTAAGTGAATGCATTGAATTCAACTGGAATTTGAACTCGGTTCTTAAATTCCACAGTCCGAGCTACTATCCATTAATCCACCGTGCCTTCATATACCCTTCTTTAGAGCCACATTTCGATCACCTCAAATCTCCTCTTTATCTGTGAGGAAATTGATCAGTATCTACTGCCGTATAGAAGGATTGATATTACACAGTAGTTTAGCAGGATTTCCTTTGTTTATAAAGAAATCTTCTTCTTCTTCTTCTTCTTCTTCTTCTTCTTCTTCTTCTTCTTCTTCTATGTACCTTGTCCTTTCAGGACTTAGGCGATCATGGGCTTCCATCTCTCTCTATCCCTTTCTCCTGTAAAGTCTCTCAGCCCCCGTTCTGTCATCCACCTGCTTAGGCCCTTCAAATATATTACCCACTGCTTTCCTCTGTCTCTTTTTCTCTCTATCTGGCCTGTTAGTATCAGGTTCTCCAAGCCCTTTCTCCTCATTGTATGTCCCAGGAACTTCAGTTGTCTCTTCTTGATGCTCAATATTAATTTTCTTTTCGTTTTTATTCTTTCCAACACCAAATCATTGCTCACATGCTTAGTCCACGATATCCGCAGCATCCTTCTGTAGAACCACATTTCAGCTGCTTCAAGTTTTTCCTTCATTTTTGTTGATATTGTCCAACATTCACTGCTATATTGAAGAACTGACATCACATAGCAATTTAGTAATCTCTTTTTTGTTTCTAGTGAGAGTTTCCTGTGTCTTAATACTTTACTCAGCTTCTGGAACACGTCTTTCGCTATGCAAATTCTCTTTTGGATCTCTGTGTCGCACTTTTCGTCTTCAGTTAGAACACTTCCGCGATATTTAAATTTTCGTACCTGCTTGATTTTAACATCCGCCACCTGTATTTGGCACTTGGGCTGTTCTTTTTGCTGAGGACAATTACTGTTTTTTTAATACCTTGCTTAGCTTTTGGAAGACATCTTTTGCTATTCCAATAGGCATTCGTATCTCGGTGTCGCATTTTCCATATTTTGTTAAAAAGTGAATTCAAATACTTAATGTGTAAAAATTAATCCAAGTTTATATTTTTACACTTTTATCATAACTTCATCGAAACTGTTTTTCTCAGTCTAAAGACAAATAATCATTAAAGCAGGAATTCATGAAACAGCAAATAAATACTTACGATTACATAGATTAATTTATGATAAATGTCAAATGATTTATATCTTGGGATTAATCAATCTTTCTATCAAAACAGTCGATCTGCTTACAAATATTTTAATGCCAGGGAAGATCATTTGCCGCTTTGTAAAGACAAGGGATCCACTCCCCAGTCTTGTTTAATATACTTAACATATGAATTGCTTTGATCTCAATTTTCCTATCAATCCGAACGAGTGCTTATTACATCAACAGAATGAATATTGATCAGTAAAGTAATATTCGCTTTCATCCCTTCAGTTTTCTCTTTGGAACAGAAACTCTAACCTGAAACTTTTGATATGAAAAATAACTTTGCTTTATGGCGCTACACATTCATCAGACATGTCGGATCTTATAACAGAAAGTAAAACGTTTAGCTTTGGATCATTAGTGACTCTAATAGAAAATCTTCTACTTATAAAATCTGACTGAATGCAAAAAGTGGAATTAATTAATCACTTTAATTATATGAAAATGTCATATATTGATAAAGTTTTACATAGTAAAGAATTACAACTTGTGTTTTAGGTTTAACTAAGTAAACAAAAGCGATATAATAATTAAATATAGATATTTACGAAGCGTAAGCGAAGGAAAGCAAAACGAAAGGATTAAACATTAACTACAAGAAAAATGAATGCATAGTCATGCATGGTCATCAGCAAAATGAGAAGACCAAAAAGCCGACTACACGTCGAGGATCAAGCAGGTACAGAATTTTAAACACCGGGGAAATGTTCTAACAGAGGACAAGAAGTGTGACACTGAGATCCGAATGCGTACTAGGATGGCCAAAGACGTATTCCAAAAGCTGAGTTGAGAATTGACAGACAGAATTTTTTTTATAAATAAAGAAATAAGTACTGGACTGTCATTTGATATTTGCCCTCTAGACAACCTTCTCAAAGATTAACGAAAGAGTCGAAGCAACAGAAATGTGGTTCTACAGAAGGATACTGAGCATACCGAACACTGGATAGAATGAAAAAAAAAGGAAACTTATACTTAACTTCATGAAGATACAGCTAAAATTTCTGGGAGACGTAACGAGGAAGAAGGGTTTGGAGAATCTGATGTACACAAGGCGGCTATAAGAAAATAGTAACAGGGAAAAACAGCGCCTGAAATATTTAATGGGCTTAAACACATCGATGGCAGAGCAGGGTTTGCGAGAAAAAACAGAACAAAATATATTAAAAGCAATAAGAGACAGGAAGATGTGGAGCGCCGTAATCGCCCGCGTCTTGAAGGCATATAAAAAAGTTTAGTCTGACACAAGGCTATAGTCGTGAGGAATAAAGCAGCGTTTGAAATCAGTTTATTGTAAGACATAGTCGTTAAGTTTTATAACACGGCGGACATAGTCAGTTAAGCGCCATACGTGCTACACGCATGGGCGATCATGTCTCGAAAGAGACATGACTGACTGGGCAGAAGATTATCCTGCAATAGATTGCCATTACTTTCTGCGATAGATTGGTTGCCAGCCAAGGCTATAGAACCCAATCTGTCCTGTTATTTAACCCATAAATGGAGGGAGGATACGGATTAAAGCCTTTCTTAAGGGTATTTGCGCGTAAGTGTATGCAATGGATTCAACTAGAATTCGAACTCGGCTCCTCGATTTCTCGTTCCGAGCAGATATCCACTGCACCACATCCTAGTATGAAGTGAATATAAAATATTTCAGTAAAATATTTCATGTAAGCAAGAGCGTTTTTCTCAGTTGAAAGAAAGTAATATAATTTTAAGATTAAAATTGGATCAGGTATTCTTATTGTTAATTTGAGAAATACACAGGGTGGTGCAGAGCAAATTTCTTTTTTGAATTTGGCGCCCTGAAGCGATGGTTGTTCTGAGGATAGTGGGGAGGGGCTTACTCGAGATTTCAAGTTTGTTTCTGTTTACTTTACTCAGTGCGCGTCATGGAGTGGACGAAGTTGGAACGCGTTTTTTCCTGTTGAAGCATATTTTTCAAGCGGTGGCTCAATCGGTCTGCATTGGCCAGCACTGTCACCTTATTTATCACCCTGTGACTATTTTCTATGGGGCTACCTGAAGTCAATTGTTTACAACGATTGTCCTAACACCCTGGTTCACCTGAAGAACAACATTCGTCAAGCTGTCGCCAACATACGCACCGATAAGCAAGAAAGAGTTGACCGAAACTTCAGAGTACGATTAACCCAGTGTATTGAGCAGAATGGACGCCATCTGACTGATGTCATCTTTAAAGCTTGCAAAGCATAAAATTGAAATGTTGTAATTGATGCTGTTTAAAGAATTACATGTATATCTGCATTACCTTTTTTTTTTTTTGTTATTCCAAATAAGCAATTTGCTCCACCCTGTATTACTTATAATTATTTGCATTTTTCGGACTGTTGTCTTCATCTTTATGGCATTGTTTACGACGTTTCAGCCGTTGTACTCTCCGGCCTTCTACAGTTACTCGAAATTTTAAGCCGAACTCTTTATTTCAATCACTTAGATTAATCTAGTTCCATGTGCGATGCTACTTACGGATGTTATATAATTATCTCCCTTGAACTCAGTTATTTAATTTAACCAAAGCCTCTATCCACTGTGCCATATGTTGCTTATAATTAAATATTTATATTATAATTTGTCAAAACATAATAAAATTTATTGATATGTTAATTTTAACGCTCCAAACAGGTCTTTGCATAACTGACTTGCTCCAAGTGTTTTGGCACGAGCCCATCATCCGATAAATTAGTCCTAAGAAGGATGATAAAGGATTTCGTCAATTGTTTTTGAAAGTCTTAAGTGTCTGACATTTGGATGAGTGGTTGATACCGTAAAAGGATTATTACAAGATTCATTTATAAATCCCATCGATAATTTATTTTTGTTTTCGGATAAGATCAAATGAATTTGCCGAAACAACCTTGTATTGATTCGAACATATTGATTTAAAATGGAGTTTATCGCAAGAAAATATACTGTGTTTTTAGACATATTTTGCTTTTATTGCAAACAGGTTAAAGTTTAGAATTATTTTGCTCACGCTGTGTTCCCACACAAATATATGCTACTGAAAAGAAAGTCATTCTTCTTCTTCTTCTATGTGCCCTGTCCCTTCAGGACGTAGGCGATCATGGCTCTCCACGTCTCCCTATCCCTTGTGGCTCTTAGTATGTTTGTTCCTGTTGCTCCTGGCAACCCCCGTTCCGTCATCCACCTGATCAGGCGCTGCAAATATGTTATCCGCTGCCTTCCTCTGTCTCTCCTTCCTTCTATCTGACCAGTCAGTATCAGGTTCTCCATGCTCTCCTTCCTCATTGCGTGTCCCAGGAACTTCAGTTGTCTCTTCCTGATGCTCAGCATCAATTTCCTTTTTGTTGCCATTCTTTCTAACACCTCGTCGTTGCTTGTATGCTCAGTCCACGATATCCGTAGCATCCTTCTGTAGAACCACATTTCGGCCGCTCCTAGTTTTGTCCTCATTTTTGATGATATTGTCCAGCATTCACAGCCGTATTGAAGAACTGACATCACGTAGCAGTCTAGCACTCTTTTCTTAGTTTCTATTGAGATTTTCCTGTGTGTTAGTATTTTGCTCATCTTCTGGAATGCGTCCTTTGCCATGCCAATTCGCCTTCGGATCTCCGTGTCACACTTTCCATCTCCTGTTAGAACACTCTTATTTTTTTTTCAAGTCCAAGAATTTAAGTACCTAGGAAGTGTTACAAGTCTTAAATATTCAACAACCTACATTAATATTGTTAATGTCTTCATGCGAAGACATGGTCTAAAGACTGCGATATTTAAAAACATAGCCTGAAGATTGTAATATTTGATTGAGCAAATGGCCTGAACATTGGGATACTGGAAAAACCGATATAGAAACAAAACAAGGATACTTACATTATGCGTAAGAGAGATGAAAATAATCCTAATTTGAGCGATAAATACTTAAAACTGCATTGAAAACCGTAAAAATGTTTTTAAATATTGAAGAAAAAACCCCTAATAAATTATTTTTGTTAGCCTTTAACCAAAATTGTATAAACAAAAAAGATCAATATATAATTATTACACACACACACACACACACACACACACACACACACACACATATATATATATATATGGTTTAATAAAAAAAGACAAGAGGAAAACTGTATTTAACTCGCCTCCGCGTTTCGTCCTGTGATGGACTTTATCGAGGTAAAAAGACGAAATGAGCTTCATTCCAAATTACGTATCTATAAACAAACAGTGTTGGCAACTATAAAAACGCTCACAAATCATTCAAAAGATTAACTGAATATTTTAGTTTTAGAATTCCTTCATGTGTAGTGCAAAGTTACGAGGTGTTAAAATGAAGGGAATTCAACCGTTTTCCTTGGACTTTTTATTATGTATGTTAGTCTGTTTCGTTTTTTTTGCCTTGATAAAGTCCATCACAGGACGAAACGCCTAGAGGAGTTTAATACAGTTTACCTCTTGTCTTCTTTTTATTTAACAATCCTGTCCTTAATCTCAGATCAAAACTAAGTATAATTTTACACACACACACACACACACACACACACACACACACACACACACACACACACACACACACACACATATATATATATATAAAACGTAACACACTTGGTATCTATCCGGGTAAATTCCGATACAGACGAACTGAAAAGTACTCAATGTTAAATTCATTTATTTAATTTAACAGAGTAATATAATTTAGAAAAGATTTTTGATTTACTACAATTTCAATGGGTAATACATATTTCACCGCATAATGATGTTTTTATTGCGGCTCGTCAGACCGAAATGGTACAAAAGTTGATCCTCAAAATATTCCCCCCTACCAATTTTTTTACACGGACGCTCACATGTCCATATTTAGAATAACGGTAATTTACAAAAAAATTCTCGCTCATTTAAAAGAACCCGAAAGAATAGAAAAAAAAACAAAAAACAAAAAGGATAAAGAAAACGTAGACGATAGATGAATAGAAAGAAGAGAAAAAAGAAGAGAAAAAAGAAAAAAAAAGAAAAATGGAGGGACAAAGAAATAAAAGAAAAAGAAAATAAACAGTATCCAGAGAAATAAAACATTAACCTGATGTATCGCCGTAGCGTCTATAACTACTCGTCTGCTTTCTTAGAAAAACATGACGTGGAAAATTTAACATTGGAATTTAGATTTAAATATAAAGGGATATATTTACGGTACAAAATAATTTTGAAATAATTGAAAAAATAACAACTATTACTGCTATTTTAAAAATTCATATTAAGTTAAAAATTCAGTTAAAATAATTAAAATTACTAAAAAGTAAATATTATAATTAAATATAGAAAAGGGAAAAGTTAGAAAGATAAACCTAAAAAAAGAGAGAAGAAATAGATAAAAAGAAAGAAAGAAAAAGAATGGGAGCGAGTAGAAAAGAATTTAAAATAATTCAAAATAAACGTTTTAGATCGAAACCGACGTCTATTACACTTATATTCATTCTTAGAAACGCGACACGGGATTTACTCTTAAATTAAAATGTACCTACTATGGGGTATATTTATGGTAAAAAATAAATCATAAATCATACATCCTAATATAAATTAGAATATAACCACTAGTATTAATTTATTATAAATATAGTTAAAATAATAACACTCAGTAAGAAAAAATAAATAAAATATTAAAATACAATCTTAAAAAACATATTAAATAATAATAATACTCATAATAGATAATAATAATAAAAAATAAAAAATAAAATAATAATAATAATAATATATATATGTATATATCAAACAAAATTTCTTTAAGACGTTAATAATAATAATAATAATAATAATAATAATAATAATAATCATTCTATTAAAAATGAAAATAAGAAATATAACTATAAATATAATAATTATAAAAATAAAAAATACAAAAATAAAAACTATAAAAAACTTTTTGTAGTAAAATGATATCAACATTACATTCCAGACCTTTCCCAAAATAAACACCTTTTTAAGTTAAGTTAATGTAAATTGATTTATCACAATCTGGATTTATCTAGACTATTTTATACTTATTTTTATGTCTGTATTTAAATATTAATTCATTACGCTGATTAAGGAGTTTCTTTTGAATTATTATAGTTTATAATCATCAATTTTTCCTCCAGATATAAATTGCACCTATCCCTGAAATTATTGGGAGTATTAGCGTATTTAATAATCCTCCATCTGACTAGTGTGGTAAATTCTCCATCTTTAATATTCCAGTATTGTTAGACAAGGCAGTTTGATATTTCAGGGAGGGGTTGAAAAACAGGTGTTTGTGGTTGTAAAGTCTCTGTTTCTAACTACCGGCAGATATCCCTGTATAAACTCTTTTATTGCTAGGGTCCTCCACTGGACAGATAGTGGCTTCATAGACAGCTTTTTCCGAATTACACCTGCCATGAACGAGACAATTTGTTTTATTGGTGCAATTACAGGAAGGTTTATCTTCCAAAGGTTTGCTATATAAGTCTCTGAGTAATTTATTATTATGTGAATTAATTATGTTTTGCATATTTTTGGTGGTAGAATAACTAATTTTAAGAGTTTTTCTATTGAATAATTTGTTTAAGGGGTGGTGTTGATGGAAGTGTTTGCTAACTAAATTTAAAAAGTATTTACCTATGTTGACATTGGACAACTTGCAGAAAGGAGGGTTGACCCATATTATTTTTCTTTCTCTAACTTTACTTTTGTTTCCATTTCTAGTTTGTCTTTCAATTTTTCTTCGTATAATATTTCATCTTTAAAATCTCTCTTCTTTAGGGCTTCATTGTATATAGTTTTATTCTCATCGAATATTTCCTTATTAGAAGATAGTTTATTAATTCTAATTTTGACTGTTTTGGGTATTTGTTTTATGATAGATTTAGGTTGATTAGAGTTAACATTAATATAAATAGGAGATTGATTAATTTTTTTGATACGGTTTAAATGACTTCTGGGAGAGGTTAAAGCTAATATCTAAAAAATTAACGATTTTGCGACTAGATGGAATTTCGATTTTGAAGCTCTAATAACTTTTTAGAAATTCTTGATGTGAATACTTGATTGGGCTCAACAATTCTACAGGGAATATATAATATATATATCCCTATCAGATCGGCGATTTAAGCTGAATCATAAGCCCCCATTGGGACATCAAAATTATTGCTAATACTTGTAGTCCAGGTAGAATTATAGTATACTAGTAGAGATTCTCTAGAAGTTAAAATTATATCCATTTCATTATTGGGAATATCGGTGAAGTTTTAAGCATAGTTTAAACTATTAACTAATAAATCATACGAAATGGAAGGATAAAATTCACTATATCAAATTGTAAAAATGAAGCTCTTTTCTTATTCGGAATATTTCTTAACCATGTTATAGCATCAGAAGAATATTTCCATAAATTTGTATTGAGATTCTCTTGTATGGATATTACAATCTTCTTAATGATATTGCTAGAAACTAAACCTAATTCAGTTTTTGAGAGATTTATTAGTCTAGTTTGCAGGCTATTTTCAAAATTCGGTTTTTGGTACTTAAAGAGTAAATATGCGTTTTTTGTTTGGATTTTTCCCATTCTATCCGCGATATCTAGTTTATTTGCTAATGTAGCAGTTTTCTCATTAATTTTGGACATCATGTAATCATTATTATCTTTTTTATAAGTACTGGAGATTTTTTTAAGAATGAGTTTATGATATTCAGACGGTTCTATTTTATATATATTATTCGGCTTATCAGCATTTATCTTATTCGAGTTTCTGATCATTTTAATGTCGTTTTATATTGTTTCTTTAATTTGATTTTTTTTACTTAAATCAAACATGGCGGTTAAAAAAGACACGAGAAGTTTATCGCCAGGTGAGGATTTTTGAGATCCCAAATATATTTCCCATTCTTTTCATTCAAAGCATTCCGGGGATTATCTATCTATCTATCTATCTATCTATCTATCTATCTATCTATCTATCTATCTATGTCTGTTCATATCTATCTATCTCTCTCTCTCAGCCTGTTCATCTATCTATCTATCTATCTATCTATGTCTGTTCATATCTATCTCTCTCTCTCTCTCAGCCTGTTCATCTATCTATCTATCTATCTATCTATCTATCTATCTATCTATCTATCTATCTCAGTCTGTTCATATTTATCTATCTCAGTCTGTTCATATCTATCTATCTCAGTCTGTTCATATCTATCTATCTCAGTCTGTTCATATCTATCTATCTATCTATCTATCTATCTATCTATCTATCTATCTATCTATCTATCTCAGTCTGTTCATATCTATCTATCTATCTATCTATCTATCTATCTATCTATCTATGCCTGTTCATATCTATCTATCTCTCTCTCTCAGCCTGTTCATCTATCTATCTATCTATCTATCTATCTATCTATCTATCTATCTATCTATCTCAGTCTGTTCATATTTATCTATCTCAGTCTGTTCATATCTATCTATCTCAGTCTGTTCATATCTATCTATCTCAGTCTGTTCATATCTATCTATCTATCTATCTATCTATCTATCTATCTATCTATCTATCTATCTATCTCAGTCTGTTCATATCTATCTATCTATCTATCTATCTATCTATCTATCTATCTATACAGTGGAACTTCTATTTACGAAATTAGTTCGTTCTGGAAGTCGTTTGGTAACGTGAAAATTTCGTAAGTAGAGACGCTTTTTACCCTTTAAATGCCCTAATCGGTTCCAAGCCTCCACCTCGAACCCCTCAAAATCTCGTGAGGCAACAGCATCGGGCCACAGCTTTCTCCAAGCCGCATTAAGGGTATGTCTGGTCACCTCCTGCCAAGCCATGTCGATTATCTTGAGGCAAACAACTATATCAAAGTGCTGCTTCCAAAACTTACAAGGGGTAAGCTGGGTGTTTTCAGTGATGTCGAAACACCTCTTGAACAGGTGTTTGGTGTAGAGTTTCTTGAAGTTCGAAATGACTTGTTGGTCCATGGGCTGGGGGATAGAGGTGGTGTTAGGTGGGAGGTACAGCCCCTTAATAAAGGAGAACTCCTCCAGGATATCATCTTCTATGCCGGGCGGGTGGGCATGGGCATTATCGAGAGTGAGGAGGTAGTTGAGGAGGCAATGAGGTGGACTCTGGGAGCTGCGAGTAGCAGCGCGTATTTTGAAATTTTCGCCTTTCGTATCCTGAAATTTCTTTCGTAACAAGAGGCAATATTTTTCCGAAGAGGCGTTTCGTAACCTGAAAATTTCGTATGTATAGCCTTTCGTAAGTAGGTGTTCTACTGTATTAATAAATATACATATTATCCTCTGTTTTAAGCACGACTCGGAGCTTCATGCATTATGCAATCATCACAAGCATATGAACTGACTGTTTTTCGATTTGAATTAATATCTTTTTTATAATCTTATCGCCCCAAGCAATTTTGCAGAGGTTTACATTGGAGGAAAGTTATGAGAAAGAGTGACAGGTTATAGGGAGTGTCAGAAAGTGGGTAAGAGAAGGACGAGAATACTGATGAGAGTGGAGAGGACAGAGAAAGGTGTATGAGAGAGGGGATGCAGGTTAGTGAGATAGTAGATGGCTTTATTTTACATTTGAATTCTTGGAGATTGTAGTTGTCGGGGAAGCAAGTAGACGGAAGGTAATTCCACAGGCAGGAAGTGCGAGAAAAGAAGCTATTAGAGTAGAAATTGCAGTTACATTCTTTTAGTTTCACAGTAAAAGTGTGGGACCTAGTTGCTAATCTTGTGACTCGAGTAAATTTATATGTAGAGGGAACCAGTAAGTTAAGTTTATTGGAGCGGAAGACGTGAAAGTATTTGTAGAAGAGACACAGGGAAGCGACATTGCACCGGTGAGAAAGTGACTGTATCTGAGCTGCCAAATCGGGATCTATCCCATAATAGATTCTCGGATTTTGTCTAGAAACCCTAGGTGGATAGCAGGAGCACCCGACCAAATATGGCAGCAGTATTCAATGCACGGGTGGATGGTAGATTTATCTATGTGCAAGATTATTTCAAACGGAAAAAAACTTCATGGCCCTACAAAGAGAATCGACCTTCTTAGCAGAAGATTTAGCTATGGATTCTGTATAGTCATTCCACTTGAGGTCTGTTGTGAGAGTTAACTCGAGGAGGCGCAGTGTTTTAGGCATTAATGTTTCTTAGGTTAAGGTCGTTATAAATTGTAAAATGGGCGGGAGAATGTTTTTATTTATTAAATGTCTGATTTAGTTAGATTAATACCGAAACAGAAAAATAGAACAGGATACTAAAATCGTGGGAGAAAAGAAAAATTATTTCGTGGTTCGATTTTTATTAATTTTCCGTTGAAGGGGACGTCACTAGTTTGTTTATATGTTGGACGAAGCGTTGGACTCAGCGTTAGAACGAAAGAATAAAAACTCAAAAAATGAATCAATTAACTGACCGCCTGCAGTCACTCTCTCACCGGCGTGACGTGGCTTCCCTGTGCCTCTTCTACAAATACTTTCATGGCTTCTGCTCTGATGAACTTAAATCACTGGTGCCCCCTAGGTGTGAGTTCGCACGAGATACTAGATTGGCAACTAGGTCCCACCCTTTTACAGTGAAACCAGACGAGTCAAGTGTGGAGTTGGATGAGAATCTGCGAGCAAAGCTTTCGGCCGTTTTTCCGCTGATGCTGTGAGGACCTCAAGTTCATTGATTAAGTGAGGGATGGAGGATTTGCTGTTGTTCAGCACACGTTTGCACAGCCACCAATAGTCCTTGGAGCCGAACTTGCGGTCAGCTATGCACTGCCTCATACTCTCAGCAAACAATCGTTTGGCGTCATTCAGGATCCTCTTGCACTCATTACGAGCAGTGGCAAATAGGTGGTCAGTTGCATGTCTCCGAAATAGCCGGAAGTAGTGGTTCCTGCAGGTAATGGCGACCGAACAGGCAGGAGAGAACTAGTGGGAGGAAAGAGGTTTAAGACGAAACTTTCTGATCGGTATAAAGGCGTCAATGCCAGCTTTTACCCTGGAAGAACTCTCAGAGGTGCAGTCATCAACTTGGAGACTGAACACATTTTCCCAAGAGACGCCGCATAGGAAATCGTGAAACACGTCCCAGTCAGCACTTTGTATATGAGCAAAGACAAATATTTAACGAGAATCTTTTAAAAAGGATTTTAAAGATAGTTTTTATCTTTGAAATTTTTTGTGTTAATATTTCTAGCAGCAAATGTATTTTCTTCTCTGATTCTCTTTTTTGTCCTTTTAGATTCTCATGTCTGTGGGATTATATAATATAATTTATTTTTCTCTTTCCCCTTCATTTTGTGTCCATCTTGCACGTATACAAATCGACCATCCGACCGTGCATAGAACACTGTTGTTATATCTAGTCGGGCGCCCCTGCTGTTCATCTCAGGTTTCTCGACAGGCTCCAAAAGAGAATCTGTAATTTAATTCATCCCGACCTGGAAGCTCGACTTCAGCCACTTTCTCACTAGCGGGATGTGATTTCTCTCTGTCTCTTCTACAAATATTTTCACGGATTCTGTTCCAAGGAACTTAAGTCACTGGTTCCCCCGCCACTAGAATTTACTAGTGCAACCAGACTGGCAACAAGGTCCCACCCTTTTACAGTTCAATCTACAAAATGCACTTTCCTCCTCTTAAACTCACTTCTGTATAATTGCTTTCCTGACGGCTACGACCTCCAGTAATTTAAATGCAATGTCAGTTCCCATCTCTTATCCACTTGACTCCAGTCTTTTCCTCGTGCTTTCAACATCTCCCAGTGTATCTTGTTTTTTCTTTTCTCACTCTACCTTCGCAACTGTTATCACACCTGTATTCCCATCCTTCTCTTGCCCTTTCTCTGACACCCCCTGGAACGGGTTTGTCTTTCTCTGTAGCCCCCCTGCGCATCAGTAGCGGCATCGCCTTGCTTGGATTGAAACGATTAAAAAAAAAGTTATCCGACCTTATTTTTATTTCTTTAAAATGGTAACCGCTTGTAAATGCGTCTACGATTAGATAAGCAGGCTGATCATTTCGAAGTCCTTTTCTGTCAGGAAAATCTATTAGAATAACAGTAAATATTGTCCAACGTTGTCCAACTAGAATATATTTTTATACCCATAATAAACCAGATACAAGTCTAGAGAGCCACTCAAAATAGAATGTTACTGAATGAGGCATTTGATATGAATGAAGGATGTGGCGGTATGAAGTAAAGTTATGACAGTATAAAGGGTAGATAAAGATTGACCGTTGATTTGAAGTGGCAATGTTTGTAGCATCCTGGCAAGAAACCACGTGGGTGTCTCTTCCTAGAAGTAGCAATTCTTCGAGAAAGTTTTTTCTTACCTATGGAATACAAGGAAATGAGAGTGATTTGACGTGTCGTGTTCTATCTATAAAGGCTCGAGCTTTTTTTTTTATAATCATTTAAGCCCAAGAAAGGCAGTTTTACTGCCACTGTTGTGCAGGGCGTTACATAGGGGAAAGTGATGAAAAAGAGGGGAAAATTATAGGGGATGTCAAGGGGGAGGGTAATAGATGGGTGAGAATACCGGTGTAATGGGGGTGGAGTGGATAGAAAAAAGAGCTTGAGAGAAAGGATGCGATTTAGTGAGATAGGAGATGTCTAGTGACCTTACATTTAAATTCCTGGAGATTGTAGCTGTCGGGGAAGCAAGTATATGGAAGGGAATTCCACAGGCGGGAAGTGCGAGAAAAGAATCTGTTAGAGTAGAAATTGTTGTTACATTTTATCGGTTTCACAGTAAAAGGGTTGGACCTAGTTGCTAATCTTGTGGCTCGAGTAAATTCATACATAGAGGGCACCAGTGAGCTAAGTTCATCGGAACAGAGCCGTGAAAGTATTTGTAGAAGAGACACAGGGAAGCCACATTGCGCCGGTGAGAATGTAACTGCATCTGAGCTGCCAAGTCGGGACCGATCACATTGCAGATTCTTCCTTTAGATTTTGTCAACGACCCCTAGGGGGATAGCAGGAGCACCCGACCAGATATGGCAGCAGTATTCAATACACGGGCGGATGGTAGATTTTTATGTGCAGGATGACTGCTGGAACAAAAGAATAAAGCGCTCATCTGAACACCGGCCAGGGTTTTTAACTGGAAACAATGATTAAACTTTGTGCTACACGCACACCTCATGCTAATGTAGTAGATTTTTGTACTTCGAATTTAGTTTCTTATGTTTACTATATTTGAAAATTTGTATTAATAGTCAATTAATCCAATGTCGAAAAGCATAAATGAAAAAAAATTGACAATATTGACTTATTCGAGTGGAACGAATTTTCTACAGAAATATTCAAAATAATAATTATATTTGAAAATGTTATTGTAATGTTGAAGGATTGGTTAATAGACAAGCTTATTTACTTTTATCAAATATAGGCTATATTATTGCGCATTTGGGCAGTAATTCTTCTTTTATACATGTTTCGTTGAACAAGAACCAATAGCAAAAATTTAAACAAAGCTATGAGTTCTATATTACTTATAAGCATACATTTTTTCTTATCTAAACTTATTTATAAATGGAACTTTGTGTGTGTTTGTGTGTATGTGTGTGTGTCCGTTACTTATAGACGCCGAAACGGCTGAACTGATTTTCTTGAAAATTTACACAGTTGTACTATAAGCGTCTGCGAGTGTTCTTAGCTAGGTTTTGTGTCGAGGTACCCCCGATAAATATCGAAAAAAGATAATCGAAAAAATCTGGTTATAGAAGGAGTGGTCCGATTTTAATCACATTTGATACACTGATAGACAAAGACATAAGAAACGATATTCAGAAGTTTCAAGGTTGCAGTTCTTAAAATAGTGCAAAAAATCGATAATATATAAATATAAAAGGCAAGATGTTTGTGTGTGTGTGTGTGTGTGTTTATTTGTCTGTATGTTCCTTTATACAAATCCACAATTTTTATCTGATTCTCACCAAATTTCAAAATTTGACTTACATCCATTCCTTTTTCTTTCAGTCTACGGTTTCGCTTTAACTGGAAACAACTATTGTTTTTTAGTCTTTCGTGCCAACGTCCAAAGAGTCTGAGCTCCAGGACCATGGAATAGTTTTAAAGCTTTCATTACACCCGACCAACGCTGGGCTCTACTGCTAGGGATAATATATTTGATTGTAACCAGTTACATAGATATTACAAACAAAATGAGTTCCCACTTCAAGGAACATTGTAAAAAAAGAAAAATGCATCGCCCCTGTTGAACGAAGTAAAAATATGAAAATAATTATATATTATCAAAAAATAAGAAACACTTAATCTTATTATCAGAAGAAAAAACATCTTGACAATGAAATCAAAAATATATCAAACAGACATTATTTTTAAACAATTTTTGGATCATTCTAATCATCGCTCAAATCTGAAAAATTTCTCAGAAACAAAATAAAGAATTCGCTGGTAGTGAACAAACTAGCCTATGTTTCACCATTTCTTCGTCACGTTCCCCCCGTTTCTTGAAAGAAGCTGCATTGAAATGACGCTCAGCGTGAAGAACGTGAGATTAGATGAAACATCTTTTTCATATAAATGTGACGTTGTCGCTTATTCCACCCGCTCGTCAGTGATCCCATAGACTTGCTGTAATATTTCCGTATTTTAAATTTTTTTTGAAGTTAAAGGAGAGACTTGAAGCAACCGAAATGTAGCTCTACAGAAGGATGCTGAGGATACCATGAACCAAACATGTGAGCAACGAAGAGGTTTTGGAGAGGTTGAAAACGAAAAGGAAGCTAATACTTAACATCAGGAAAAGACAGATGAAGTTTCTGCTCGATGCTCTTTCTGCGTAGCACCAATGATCAATCTCTTGACCGAATATTCAATTGTGATGAAAAGTGGATCCTTTAGGATAACCATAAACGATCAGGTCAGTGGCTTGATCATGATTAGTCCCCCAAACATTTCCCAAAGCCAAAGTTGCATCAGCAAAAGATTATGGTGACTGTCTGGTAGTCTGCAATTGGTGTTATCCACTACAGTTTTCTGGAAGCCAATCAGAGCATTAATGTTGTAAGAATGTTGTATGAGTTTGAGTTTGAGTTTTGTTTAACGGCATATCAACACCTCTGTGGGTTATTTAATGCCAAAAAGGTGGAGGTTGAAGGTATTTTTTAATGCTTGGTTATAGTGCGAAGGTTGATTTAGTCAGATTTTAATGAACATTTCATGTTTTTACTCTTTTTTATTTTTGAAAACTGAAAATATCTTCCATTTTTGTATTCAGAAAGGTTTTGCTAAAAATAATTTTTTTTCTTAAAAAAATGTGTTATGGTAATAATTTTTTCTTCAAAAATGTATTGTTGGAAATATTTTTCTTTCAAAAAAGTATATTTTTCTATAAATGTCTATTTTTATAATTTCATAGTGTTTTGACCCCATTTTGGGGCTTAACTATTTACCTATAGCTGGGACCCCTAACAGGTGCTTCCACTCTGGGTCAGGGTGGACCTGAAAACAACAGTAATTAAGAGGTGGTTTCATGCTCCTCACAACCACCTAATCAGACGCCTTGCTGCCGGATGCAGTTTACCGTCATGCCCAGGACCAAATGTTGCATGATTGACGTTGAAACCTGACAGACTTGGGATACGAGAGTTTACCCCATCCCCCATATTCTACTGATCTTCACCGACTGATTATCATGTTTTAAGCAATTAAGCACATGTTTAAATGGAAAAAAAACTTTTAGGTCCAAACCAGAGGTGGAATCAGCTTTTAAAAATGTTGTATCATCACAGTCAATAACTTTTTATCAACGAGGAATACATAATCTTGTCGATTGATGGCAGAGGTGCACAGATGCTCAAGGCTCGTATTTTGACTAATTTCAACATTTCTACAGTTAATTTTTCAAGAATAAAATCATATATCTGAAATCGATCATTATTTTTGTAACAATCTAATTATTAGATAAATAATTGCACAAGGTGTAAAGAAACTCTTTAAAAAAAATTTGAACTTTCCGGTTATTTATATATATTTGCAAGAACCGAAATTTATAATTGTTTTGAATTTTTACTCTAGTCTTCTCGGCTATGTTACTATGACATAGGTTCATACATTACGAGAATATATTTTAGGGTCATACTACTATGACATGTTACTATGACATAGGTTCATACATTACGAGAATATATTTTAGGGTCATACTACTATGACATGTTACTATGACATAGGTTCATACATTACGAGAATATATTTTAGGGTCATACTACTATGACATGTTACTATGACATAGGTTCATACATTACGAGAATATATTTTAGGGTCATACTACTATGACATGTTACTATGACATAGGTTCATACATTACGAGAATATATTTTAGGGTCATACTACTATGACATGTTACTATGACATAGGTTCATACATTACGAGAATATATTTTAGGGTCAGACCAAAGGATTTCGATATTAATTTAATTGGGCTACTAGATTGGTATCTACATCCAATCGTTTTACTGTTAAAATAGCTAAATGCAACCGGCATTTCTACTCCAACAGTTCCTTCTCTCGCATTTCTCACTCATGGAACTCTCTGTCGTTTTCTTGTTTCCCCGATAACTCGGTCGGTTAAGTGCCATACGTCATACACGCTTGGGCGATCATGTCTCGAGAGAGACATGACTGACTGGGCAGAAGATTATCCCGCAGTAGGTTGCCATTGCTTTCTGCGGTAGACTGGTTGCCAGCCGAGGCTATAGAAACAAATCTGTTCTGTTCTTTAACTCATAGCTAGAGTGGGAAGAGATGTATTATATTACTAAATAGTAATTACTAGGGGATCAGTTTATTACTTCATGACAATAGAAAACCGACCCCCCCACTTTATACTCAGTAGAAGCCTTAATCATGATTCCAACTATTATATTCAGTCAGTCAGTTAAGTGCCGTACGTCATGCACGCTTGGGCGATCATGTTTCGAAAGAGACATGACTGACTGGGCAGAAGATTACCTTGCAGTAGTTTGCCATTGCTTTCTGCGGTAGACTGGTTGCCAGCCAAGGCTATAGAACCCAATCTGTCCTGCTATTTAACCCAAAACTGGAGGGAAGTGACGGATTAATACCTTTTCCAAGAGTATTTCCGCGTAATTGAATGCAAGGAATTCAACTGGAATTCGAACTTGGCTCTCCGATTTATCGTTCCGAATCGATACCCACTACACCACAACGCACATCTACAACCTTAAAAATTTAAATGCAGCAGCAATCGCCGTCTTCTGTTTTTCAATCTTTTGTCTTTTTCTCAATTTTCTTTTTCTCTATCATCTTCCCTTTCACTTCACGTAACCCCCTGTGCACTAGTGACATTCCCGCCTTGCTTGGGGTGAAATGATTAAAAAATGTTTTCGTATAAGAACGACGAATGACGCAGATAAAATTAAGTGTTACTGTAACGCTGCAAGATAAAATAATTAGAGCAGAAATTTTCTTGAATTGCTATTTGTTATGGTTGCTGCTTTTTAACAATATTTAACTTTCATACGAAGCGAATTGATTACATTAACGAAATTTCATAACGAATTTGTTTTTTTTCAACCAGAAATCATTTTTCAAATCATAACAATTTTTCTGATGAAATATGATGTATTAAAATAAATGAGTGACAAGAGGAATAACCGAAAAATGTATTTTAATGAATGTCCAAAATCTAATTACAATAAATATTACAAATGAATTGTTACTTGCTTAAGGCATTTAATACACAAATCTCATCATGGCGGCATCACGATAGTGAAGTCCAGAACTATGGTCAGCATTAAGAACTCCGGCCATACGTGTCAAATGTGCTGGAATTACTTCAAAAATATGTTCAGAATTTTGTTTTTTAATAATAATAATAATAATAATAATAATAATAAAAGATTTAGTATTTTTTAGAGTTATGCTAATTAAATTATTCAATTTGTTGATGTGCGTTGTGGTGCAGTGGATATCGGCTCGGAGCGAGAAATCGGGAACCGAGTTCAAATTCCAGTTGAATTCCCTGCATTCACTTACGTGCAAATACCCTTAAGGTATTAATTCGTCCCTCTCCTCTAGTTATGGGTTAAATAACAGGACAGATTGGGTTCTATAGCCTTGGCTAGCAACTAGTCTACCTTAGAAATTAATGGCCACCTACTTCGGGATAATATTCTGTCCAGTCAGTCATGTCTTTTTCGAGACATGATCGCCCAAAGTGTGTATCACGTATGCCACGTAACTGACTGTTGTATTGGAATTACTTCCAAATATGTTCAGAACATTGTTTTTAATAAAATACTTTTTTAGGTCATGCTAGTTAAATCATTTAAATTTTTGTATTGGAATTATTATCACAAATATGTTTGTAACTTTGTTTTTTAATAAAATAGCAGGATTCGAATATTTATAATTATAATAATAATAATAATAATAATAATAATAATAATAATAATAGACGTTGCGAGATCATATGGTAGCGTCCCCTATGTAGATAGGGGTTGCAGGTTCGAATTCTGCCGAATGACACACATTTTCGTAATAAAAATTTATCGTAAATAATCAGACCAGTAGATATAAATATATAATACTGTTTAATTAAAAACAGAATATCTACTTAAATACGAGTATCCATACAAAATAATGTTGAAACAAATCATTTCAAAATGTCGGTTGTATATAACCAAGTTTCGTTAATCGTCGTTAATTTCCGTAATATATATATATATATATATATATACACAAAAAATCTAAAGTGAGCCAAAACCTACCAAAAGCCTTTTCCCTGACGATCCGTAGTGTGAAACCGCGGTAGGTTTTGGCTCATTTTAGACTTTTCGTGTGTTTTTGCTCTACTATTGTATTTTAGTACTTTCGTGTCGAGCACTTTTTCTTGTGTTTGGTTCCGTTTGGGGTTTTTTTCTTTACTGCGGAATCTTGAATGTTTGTTCTTGCTCCGCTGGTCTCTTTTTTTTTTCTCCCCATTTATCCGACGACTTAGTACGCCGGATTGTAACGGATTTAGGTTCTGTTTGTTAATGGTTTTTTCGAGAGTTTATATTGGCATAAATTTACGGAGTGCATTCTTACAGAGTCTAAGTAGTTATTATTATCATTATATATATATATATATATATATATATATATATATATATATATATATATACTACCAGGCATAATTATTAGGCCGCCCCAGTGTTTTAAAAAATGATTTATTTCATACTATTTTTTAGTATTTATTGCCAACTGCATAGTTGTAAAGGAAAATAGATTGATACTTTTGTTAATACTACACTATAACATTTGCATCAAATTAAATTTATAAATATTTAATAATTACCTACATTGCAGTTTCATCAAACGACTGCATTACTGCCACAAGTTTTTTTTTTTAATAATCCTTACATAACTCATTCTAGGTATCCTTTAGACACCTAACTAAATCCCGAACATTACTAAGCTGTTTCTTCTTACTTCTCCTGTCCAACTCATCCCAAGTTCCAATGGTGAGCGGTCTGGTGAGTGAGGTGGCCAACACATAGCTTTTAACACTCCAGCAGTTTCTTTTAATTTTAAATAATTTTGGCAGAAATTAGAAATATGTTTTGGGTCGTTATCCTGCTGGAGGATGAAATTTTGACCCACAACACGCAATCCAGATGGAAATACATATCTCTGTAAGATTGAATGGTACTGGTCTTTCTTCATATTCTCCTTTAATTCAACCAAGTCACCTGAACTCGTGCCCGCAAAACAGCCCCAAACCATGCAGGATCCACCACGATGTTTCATCGATGACTGTACACACTCACCTTTCACTCGCTCTTTAACCCTCCTCTGCACGTACACACCCTCCCAAACAGTTCGAACGTAGACTCATCAGTCCACAACACTTTTCACCACTGTTCTAGTGTCCAGTTTTTTTCTCTTCCCCATGCTAGTCTCTTCTTATTGGCTGCCTGAAGCAAAGGCTTCCTGGCTGCCATTCATCCAAAGAACCATTTTATTTTAATTTAGAATTATCCACTTGGCACTAAATCCTAAAAATAGTATGAAATACATCATAAAAAAAAAAACAGAAACAAACAGGGGTGGCCTAATAATTATGGCCGGAAGTATATATATATATATATATATATATATAGCATAATGATGATCCACGTATACTGTCTTAATATGTATAGGAAAAACTACTAAAAAGTTGTAAGTTTATTGTAATAGTTGTGACAATAGTTTATAAAAGCATAGTATCACTACGCGAAAATGTTCATGTTTCGGAGAAGAACCGCTTCACTTCGGACAGTTTTTGAAAGTAAATGCTTGGACAGTGGGTCTAAATCTACGTGTTCTTTCACTTTCTTAATATATATATATATATATATATATATATATATATATATATCAAGCACTCTGGAAGAATGGGAGACTTTGAAAAACAGTAGCTACTCTGGCATGTACGCTTCGCTCATTCAATAATGAATTAGAGCACTCTGGCTATTGGGCGTGTATAATGATAATATACGCGCTAAAAAGTCTGCCTTCTTTTACCGAGCGACCATAGCCCAGAGGTAGAATCGCTGACTGACGCCAATTCAGTCGGGTTTCAATTCTGGGTTAAAAAGCAATCGGTGTCTAACCGTACTGATAAACTGTGATACAGCGAAACAGATCTGTCTGCGGATGACTATATATATATATATATATATATATATATATAAATATGACGTACATTGTATGCTGGTGTTGATACAGTAGTGCTTGATATAGAATAACAAAGCCATGAGTTCTATATTACTTATAAGTATACATTTTTTCTTATCTAAACTTATTTATAAATGGAACTTTGTGTGTGTGTGTGTGTGTCTGTGTGTGTGTATCCGTTACCTATAGACTCCAAAACGGCTGAACCGATTTTCTTGAAAATTTACACAGTTGTACTATAAGCGTCTGCGAGTGTTCTTAGCTAGGTTTTGTGTCGAGGTACTCCCGATAAATATCTAAAATCGATTATCGAAAAAATCGGGTTATAGAAGGAGTGGTCCGATTTTAATCAAATTTGATACACTCATAGACAAAGACATAAGAAACGATATTCAGAAGTTTCAAGGTTGCAGTTCTCACAATAGTGCAGAAAATCGATAATATATATGTGTATAAATCGATAGAATGGAAATCAAAATTTGACTTACATCCATTCATTTTTCTTTCAGTCTACGGTTTCGCTTTAACTGGAAACTTTTTAGGTCTTTTGTACCAACGTCCAAAGAGTCTGAGCTCCAGAACCATAGATTAGTTTTAAAGCTTTCATTACACCCGAGCAACGCCGGTCTATACTGCTAGTCGGTAATAATCCAACTTATTTCGCAATGTTTTTCTTATTCATTTCTGCTCAGTAGTTTTCTGTCTTTTTATTACTTACATATTTTTAGCCTAGATATTTGTTTTATTGATGAGCGCGAGAATAAATACAGTGCCATATTGCCACACACACACACACACACACACACACACACACACACACACACACATATATATATATAGTTATATATAAGCAAATAAATATCTAGGCTAAAAATATGCTATGAAAAGATAGAAAAATAAAAATAAATGAAGCTAGAGAAATTGGCTGAGACAGTAAAACATTATTGAGGAAGAACGAATAAAGGAAACATTGATAAATAAAAAATGAAAATTACTCAGAAATCAAGATTAATCTTAGATGTCGATTCAAGGCAAAAACTAAATATTGAAAACTTTCTGGCAAAAAAATGTTGAAATGAGGTCATTCCAAGAAACATGTACTGGAGTGAAATTAGGAAAAGGAGTCAGTGTAACCGGAAGGGAATGGGAGGGACGAAACAAAAAGGAAACAACAAGAAATCAAACAAACAAAAGTTAGAAGATGAAAAGAAAGTTAAAAAAAAAATAGAGAGAGAGAGAGAGAGAGAGAGAGAGGAGGGGGAGAAAGAAAGGAAGAGAGCGAGAAGAAAATCACATCTCTCTAATTCGAAATAAACAGAGCAAAAGAAAGTTCAGTAAAATAAGGGAAGGGAATTATGATGCCTTCTTGGATCAGATCCGATCAAATGTTTTCGCTAACTCATCTATAATCATTTTCCAAATGGATTTGCCGCTTATTATTAAATCTAATTGTGACTTATATCACGTGACCTATTAAATTTCATCTATCTATCTATCTATCTATCTATCTATCTATCTATCTATCTACTGCAGAATGTTCATCTATCTATCTATCTATCTATCTATCTATCTATCTATCTATCTATCTATCTATCTATCTATCTATCTATCTATCTATCTATCTGGGCACCTCGGCATGGTGTAATGGTTAGCAAGCCTGTCTTACTAGAACCTATTACAAATGAGTAGTGAGTTCGATTCTCACTGGGTACCCCATTCTTTCGGCCTTGTACCGCATCTTAAGCGGTGATTAGTAAATCAACTATCTGTCTATATAATTACATATGACTTTGAGCAAAATCTCTAATTTAGGATTCAAATTTCATGACTAATACAATTCAAAAAATAGACCGCGGGATATTTCATATATATTTCACAGTGGCTTCTGTTTTCAAATTATTTTTACTATATAACTGGTTTAATACCTGCGGAATAAATAATAATAATTATTATTATATATTATCATCATTATTCTTATTATTAGTCGTAGTAGTAGAAGCAGCAGCAGCAGCAATAGTAGTAGTATTATGTTGAATCGTGGAGAATCATTCACAATATCGACATAAATAGGCGTGCTGGGTGTTTAAAGTACTCGTTTTGTAAACGCTTCAAATTGTGTTTAATATTTGCTGTCGTAATGTGGTGCCCCATGTTTAGTCTCTTTATAGTTTAATATACAGTGAAACCTGTTGTATGCGACCGATCGAAAACTGGTCGCATACGACAGGTGGTCGCTCACTAAAGACTCGTGACCTATCCTCCCCACGATCGTATATTTCACTCTCCAGAATGTACATTTAGTATTTTACTATGTAACCTGGTAATAAATAAATGAGAACATAAGATTGTCCAACTTTGAAAAAAATTATTCAGCATAATTATTATTTTAACACTAAAAACGTACATAAACGGTTAACAAAAGAAATAAAAATTATTTTATTCACACTGGTGTAGGTTTAAAAAATCAGTTATTGCAGTCTCTGGTATTTTTGTTTTTGTAATGTGACCACTTTGATTCTAATTGATGTTGGTACTTATTTATTTGGTTCATCATTTCTTGGTCTTCATGAACCAAAGCTTTCAATTTTTTCTTAAAAGTGAGTGATAGTAAAAAAAGAATCTGCGATAATATATGGAAAAATAAAGAAACATACAAGAAAAAAATGACAGTGATTAGGGGAGAGAGAGTGAGAAAGAGAAAGAGAGAGAGGGGGGAAGAGAGTGAATGAGAAAGAGAGAGAGAGAGAGAGAGAGAGAGAGTAAAACGATTGAGAAAAAATAAAAATAATGAAAGAGATAAACACTGAAAATTTAAATTTCCCATAGATGTGATTTTTTTCTCCTACGCCCGAATTTATCTAAATTGGTATAGAAACCGACAAATCTCTTGAACTTGTCAAATGTAATAAATACATGTTAATACAAGACAGCCGCCGTTTGACCACCACCATTTCAACAAATGATAAAAATTGACACTTCACTACAATAACAAAACAACGAGAAAGTGCTTCTGGCTTAGATTAAAGGAAAATGAAATAGATTACTAACCAAAATTCTGCTAATTTAGAAGTTAGGACTGTACTGCCAAAATGAATTTTTGTTAAAGTGGTCGCTTGACCAGTGATTTTATCCTTTCATGCTTGTCGGTGATCGCATTTTGGAAGAGGTCGATCACTTGGGGTCAATTAACATTAGCAAATCGTCCGCGCATAGAAAAACGGCGGTTAATAGCAGGTGATCACTGACGACGAGGTCGCATACACTAGGTTCTAATGTATTTTATACTCACTATTTATCTTGAAAGATGCTAATAAAATAACTTCCTATTTGGTAAGCTTCTGCAATTGTTATGACAAAAGGAACTGCCTCAGATGTTTATGAATCCGAGGAAACAATAGAATAATGCCATGAAATGGCAGAGTACAAAAGTAATAATTATTCAAATACTAGCAGTATTGCCCGGCGTTGCTCGGGTGTAATGAAAGCTTTAAAACTAATCCATGGTCCTGGAGCTCAGACCCTGCCTAAACAATATAAGAAATAATAATTGCGACAATTTACCAATCGCACCTAGTATATATATATATATATATATATATATATACACTAGCAGTATAGCCCGGCGTTGCTCGGGTGTAATGAAAGCTTAAAAACTAATCCATGGTCTTGGAGCTCAAACTCTTTGGACGTTGGCACGAAAGACTAAAATCCAATAGTTGTATCCAGTTAAAGCGAAACCGTAGACTGAAAGAAAAATGAATGGATGTAAGTCAAATTTTGATTTCCTGGTATAGATATAAAACTTTCTGCACTATTGTAAGAACTGCAACCTTGAAACTTCTGAATATCGTTTCTTATGTATTTGTCTATGAGTGTATCAAATTTGATTACAATCGAACTACTCCTTCTATAACCTGAGTTTTTCACCACAAAACCTAGCTAAGAACACTCACAGATGCTTATAGTATAACTGTACTAAGTAAGTCCTCTGAGTAAATTGTATCATGGCTGGGACTAAGAACTACAATTATACCTACTTAGAGTCAAATCCGAAGCAAAAACAAAAATAAAAGGGCTAAAAAAGGTTCAGACATACAGGCAGATAAACAGACACACACACACACACACACACACACACACACACACACACACACACACACACACACACACACATCTTGCCTTATATATATATATATATATATATATATATATATATATATATATATATGATCGATTTTCTGCACTATTGTGAGAACTGCAACCTTGAAACTTTTGAATATCGTTTCTTATGTCTTTGTCTATGAGTGTATCAAATTTGATTAAAATCGGACCACTCCTTCTATAACCCGATTTTTTCGATAATCGATTTTCGATATTTGTCGGGAGAACCTCGACACAAAACCTAGCTAAGAACACTCGCAGACGCTTATAGTACAACTGTGTAAATTTTCAAGAAAATCGGTTCAGCCGTTTCGGAGTCTATAGGTAATGGACACACACACACACACACACACACACACACACACACACATTTCCATTTATAAATAAGTTTAGATTAGATTTTTCGACCACTATCATTTTTGAGAGCTGGGGTTTACATAAACTGTAAAAACAACTGCATATACCAGAAGCCTTAACCCCACCCCACAGAAAGAAAAAAAGGATATATATATATATATATATATATATATACATATATATATATATATATATATATATATCAATTCTAGCTTTTCTCATGGCCACAATATCCAGGAATTTAAATGCAATGTCAGTACCCATCTCTTATCCATTTGACTCCAGTTCTTTCTACATCACTCTGTATATCTTGTTCTTTTCTTTTCTGTCCACCTTTGCAACTGTCTTCACACCTGTGTTCCCACTTTCTCTGACACCCCCTGCAACTGGTTCGTCTTTCTCTTTACTCTCTTCCTATCTAAACTTTTACTCGTATGTAGCCCCCTGTGTATCAGTGGCGGTACCGCCTTGCTTGGGTTGAAATGATTAAAAATATGAAATGATTCATTTTAGGAACAGATAGACGAAATATATAAAATTAGTATATCTACTTTTACGGGAAGTGCTCGGACGAACTTGATTTCGCGAGTCCCTAACCTTCACGGTAAAGATCTGCTATGCCACTTACATTGTAGCAAACCATCCTCATTTTCCCCGAATTCCATCGGCGAGAAGTAAGTTCTACCCGAACATCTTCTTCCCATGAACCACTGCTCTGTGGAACCGATTATCAAGGGAATGTTCCCACGATCACAACACTCTTAACCTGTTCGTGTCTAGTGTCAACCGTTATCTTCGCCTCCTGTTCGTACAAATTGCCGTCTAATGTAACCCTCTACCAAGAGTGGCCCTGGGCCTTGTGCAGGGTAAAACTTACTGTAAAAAAAGGAGAAAAAAAAAAGAAGAAAATAATCAAAATGACACGGTACAATAAACTGACACGTGAAAACAGGATACTTGACGTAACCATCAAGACAACCGCCAACCTGGAGATAAAACAATGCGATCAATAGGGAAGCAACACACAATAAGATTCTTTGATATTAGCTCATAAAAACCTAAAATGCTTAGAAAACATTCGAGAATTCATGTTCAAACTATTCCCGGAAAAAAAAAAGAAGATTTTCCGAATAGCAGAGAAAAAAAATACAAATTAAACAGAAAACTTCTGTTGGTTTTCAACCGCATCACCATACATTGAAAACAACTGTCTAAACACACACACACACACACACACACACACACACACACACACACACACACACACAGATCTGTCTGTCTATGAAAGGACAAAAAAGTAAATGTATTTTAGACGACGCATATCGTCCTTTGAGAAAAAAATACCGTCAGAAGACGAAGTGCAAATGAAAGTGTTTTATTTATGAGAATTATTTATATACAAGAGCGAAAACGTTATTTTTTTTCAAAATTCTTGAGTTAGAGCGAGTTAGTTTACTTTTTGTCGTGTACCCGCTTAAAAGTCCAGCAAGAAAATAATACAACAACAACCAAAATACGAAATAAGTATATATATTAACACAGCAAAATACAATACGTGTAACTCTGTTAGTAGAACGAATAAATACGGGTTAGGAAGTAATACTATAACTGGGACTCGCAATAGTCGTCCGGTAGCAGTCTTGGCTATCTCAGCCTATTGCTCTCCGCTGATCTGCTTATGCTGATCTCCTGTGGATCACTCACTCACTCTCGCTGAGCGCTTATCTCACTTGTGAGGGGAAGTATATGTAGTTGTAGGAAGCGTTCAATCCGTTGTAATGTGTGATGCCACTATGACACTTTTTGTCGTTATTATATATATTCTCCTCTTACTGGTATACACTATCTGAAATTCTTATACAGGGTGTCCCAGAAGTTGCGCGCCATATACTAATTTTTATTTCTGTGTGTTTGAGATTTGATCTGATATGGGTGAGAAACTAACAGTACAAGAAACAGTTAAATTGGTTTGTACGTTTGAAAGAGATGGGGCTCTGTAGCTCAAGAATTCAACCGCAATCATCCTGAGCGAGAAAAACCACCGAGCTATACCACTGTCTGTCGTTTTATCAAACTCTTTCAAGAAACTGGATCACTGGCTGACCGTGAGAGATGTGGTCGACGAAAGAGTGCAACTGATGAAGAAACATCCACCATGGTTCTGGCGAATGTTGCTAGAAGCCCCGTGAAATCAGTAAGGAAAATAAGCCGGGAGCTAACGATTAGCAAATCATCAGTAGATCGTATTCTTAAAACACATAAAAAGAATTGATGCATGTGTTAATGCAGAGGGTGAACAATTTGAGTATCTGTTATGATTATGATTAATAAAATTTATATTCATGTGCATTTTTATAAAAATCAGGATGGTGCATGACTTCTAGGACACCCTGTATATAGGGTGGGGTGGGGTGGTTAAATTGCCACCATTTTATATTTTTAATTTTGTACTTGGGCGTTGTTTGTTTTTATTTTGTCGATTGCACAGTAGAGTAGGGTCAGTTGGGCACCGCCTATGAGAGAAAAAAACGCAAATAATTCCACCAGAAATTAGGAAACTGCATGCTGTACTCCTTGGCATTCACACCGGAAGCTTCAATACGAACATTTCAGAGTGATTAGATGTCAATCGTAAATGCAGATGATTAGGAAAAAATGATGAATCTAATGGTGATTACGAAGGTATTTGGATTGATCACTAGTGAGGGTAATATTATACCTCCATTATTATACCTCCATTATTATACCTCCATTCATTTTTTGACAAGGGGGGTACACATCAAATAAAAATAGAGATAGTGCTGCTCTGGGTCAAGAGGTTATATGCTAGAAGACACTATGTCTGGCACATGACACACAAGCAGGAGGAGAACTCAGTTATGGCTGTCAGACAATTTCAACGATCACTTCATCCCTTACATCTGACCACCTAACTTCCCATGAAAAGTGCCATTTTAAGCATTTACAAACTTAAATAAGGAGACCGTTTATAAGAGCTGCAGAAGATTCCGAAGTCCTCTGGAGGCCGTGGTTAAAGCCAATGCCGATTTTATTGAATAAATTTACTCTTTTGTATTTTTGTGTAATTTTGTTAAATATCTCTGTTAAAATGAGATATCAGTGTTATTTTCATTTTTCAGCAATTTAGACGACAATTCATCCATCACACCCTTTATATATATGAGAAAAAATTAAGGAAGACACGTTATTTCAAGGTAAATCGAAAGTATGGGCCTGTTTCAGGCGAACCATCATCAGCTTCCGTCTTTTTTGTACAGAAGATTTTACACGAATGAAATTCACATGGGAATTTCATTCGTGTAAAATCTTTTTTTACACGAATGTAAAATTACATGAATGTAAAATCTTCTGTAAAAAAAAAGACGGAAGCTGATGATGGTTCGCCTGAAATAGGCCTACACTTTCGATTTACCATGAAATAACGTGTCTGTTTTAACTTTTATCTCATATATTTGCTCGATATGTATTTATATGCATATATATTTAGAGCTCCCTTAGAGAGTTATCCTACCACTTTATGTACAGGACACTCCTTTGGATTCTTCTATATCTACACCGCTTGCTTATATATATATATATATATATATATATATATATATATATATATATATATATATATATATATATATATATATATATATATATATATAGTTGTATGTTAAGCTTAGATGAATTCTTTTCAATGTTAGTCGTGTTAGTGGCGTTGTGGTGCAGTGGATATCGGCTCGGAACGAGAAAACGGGGAGCCGAGTTCGAATTCCAAGTTGAATCCATTGTATTCACTTACGCGCCAATACCCTTGGGAAAGGTATTAATCCGTCTCTTCCTTCCAGTTATGGGTTAAATAGCAGGACAGATTGGGTTCTATAGCCTTGGTCGGCAACCAGTCTAACGCAGAAAGCAATGGCAACCTACTGCGGGCTAATCTTCTGCACAGTCAGTCATGACTCTTTCGAGACATGATCGCCCAAAGTGTGTATCACGTATGGCACTTAACTGACTGACTGTTGATCGGCAGGGTAAGGTAGCATTTATTAGATTTATTTATACTAGCGGAACCCGTGCAATTTCCACGGAAGGATAATTATGATTTCCTGGAAAAATTTTACTTTGTCATACTACAAATGATAGTAACGGCTTTAAACATAAAGGTATTGGATAATCAAATAACGATAACACAGAGTGTAATTTTATTAAAATATCTATAAATGTAATGTCCACAGAAGCTACTTTAATGTAATCTTATATTATATGAAGCGGCGTATGCACAGACCATAACCAAAATACTGTACGCTATTTTGTGAGAGATTTTGAAGGAGAAAATGTTTCTTTTTTATTACTGAAAAATCATGGCTCCTGTGTCCATTGTAAACAGAAAAGACCAACTGAGTGGCCAAGGGTGTAGAGGCCAGAAATTCCGTTATTAGGTCGCGGGATACGACAACAAACATACCTATTTTTTTATTTTTTGTACAGTACACACACATATACACACGCACAATTACTGCTCTAACCACCAGCTTATGCTGCTACTGCTACGGTAATGCTATAGGCTCTCTCCTCCTACTCTCTCACTCTTTACTACCCTTCCGTTTGGCAAAATAGCGTTTAAAATGATAGAGGGGAAAAAAAAGCTCATATAGAGAGTAAGTGGCTTAACGGACGGATGAACTAAGTAACTACGGAAAGAACAAGCAAAATTATTATATGATTATTCATAGTTTTATTTTTAAAAAAAGCTAAGTTTTCTATTTCGTTTTAAATGTGAACTAATTTGGATATACAAGGAGTTTAATCAATTTTCACTGTATCTATCCTTTTTATACTAAGAGTTCTTAAATAGAATCCAATTATTAGTCCAGATTATATTTTATTCTTAAGGTGTGGATAGACATTTATGAGATCATTTTTATCAGATTTACGATCGACACTTATTTTAGGGAATTATCAGGACCGTTTTATCATTGCATCGTCGAAAGACGATTTATTATTTGTTTCTGTTGTATTTAAGCAAATTCTATCGTACAATCAACATTGTTTTTTTTTTTTTTTTTTTATAAGCGTTTCACCCCGAGCAAGGCATGTCACTGCCACTACTGTGCAGGGGGCTACGTAGAGTGGAGAAAGGCTGATTAGATATAGGAAATGACAGAGGGTGGGTGATAGGCGGGTAAGGATACCGAGAATGAGGGTTGGGTAGATGAGAGTGTTGTGAGAATAGTTGGGAGTTAGTGTGATAGGAGGTGTCTATTGACCCTACATTTAAACACCTGGAGATTGTAACTGTCGGGAAAGCAGACTTGTGGAAGGGAGTTCCACAGGCGGGAAGCGTGAGAAAAGAAGCTGTTGGAGTAGAATTTACGGTTACATCTTATTTGTTTAACTGTAAAAGGGTGGGACCTAGTTGCTAATCTAGTATCTCGTGTAAATTCGTGCTTAGGCGGCACCAGTGATCTAAGCTCATCGGAGCAGAAGCCATGAAAGTACTTGTAGAAGAGGCACAGGGAAGCCACATCACGCCGGTGTGAGAGCGGCTGCAGCCGGTCTGCCAAGTCAGTATCAACCACGTTACAGATCCTCCTTTGTATTTTGTCAAGAAGCCCAAGGAGAGCAGCAGGGGCACCCGACCAGATATGGCAGCAATATTCAATACACGGGCGGATGGTAGATTTGTATATGTGCAGAATAGATTCAGGTGGGAAAAATTTCCGGGCCCTGCACAGGGAGCCCACTTTCATAGCAGCAGATTTGGCAATGGATTCAATGTAGTCATTCCATTTGAGGTCCGCCGAGAGTGTAAGGCCAAGGAGGCGTAGTATTTTACTCTCTGGGAGACTAGCCTGTCCCATGCTAATGGGAGGTAGATGCGATTGTCTATGGTGATTAGTTGATAACTGCTTTGTTTTGGAGGCATTGAAATTTACCAACCATTTCCTACCCCAGGTCACTACGGATTGGAGGTCCCTTTCAAGTACGGCAGCGAGGTTCACTTTGTCGTCCAGACCTGGTTTCTGATCGATGCGGGAGTAGATTGTTGTGTCGTCGGCAGACATGCCAACTTGGGATCTAATGGTGTCGGGGAGATCATTAATGTAGATCAGAAAGAGCGTGGGACCTAGGATAGAACCTTGAGGGACGCCCGCGTTCGTCTGGTAGTTTTGGGAGGCATGCCCATTTAATACCACCTTCAATGTGCGGTTAGAGAGGAAAGACTGGATGAGGTCAAACAGATGTCCAGTTATCCCATAGCTCCGCAGTTTGCACAAGAGGCCAGCATGCCAGACCCTGTCGAATGCTTTGGAGATATCCAAGGCAACGGTTCGGGCTTCACCATTTTTGTCAAGTGCCTGGTATATGTATTCGGTAATGGTCGTTAGCATATCAGCAGTAGACCTGGTGAAGCGAAACCCATACTGTTTGTCAGAGAGAAGCCCGTTAGCCATAAGATGCTGAGTCACCTCGGCGTTGATAATGGCTTCGAAAACTTTGCCAAAGATTGGAAGGAGACTAATAGGACGGTAACTGGCGGGGTCTGAGGGTTCGCCAGAATTCTTAAATATAGGTACTACGCAGGAGGACTTCCAACAGGCAGGAAAGCAGGAAGCAGATAGGCAGAGGTTATAGAGTTTAGAGAGGACAGAGGAGAGTTCTGGGGCACATTTCTTCAGTACTATGACTGGGATTCCGTCACCGCCGCTCGCTTTGTGTGGGTCAAGTTGCGCAATTATCTTGGCGACCAGCGAGGGTGTTATGTGGACGTTATTTAGTTGAGCCTTAGTTCTGGGTGGGAAGTCTGGTGTAGGTATTCCTAACGAGTCCAGTGTCGAATTGGTTGAGAATATACGGGCAAAGCATTCAGCCTTGTCGGCTGGGGAGGTGAGAACTTCAAATTCATTGATTAGTGGGGGTATTGAAGTCTTGTTCCTGCTGAGCACGCTTTTGCAGAGACGCCAGTAATCTTTGGAGCCAAACTTAGAGGATGCTATGCGTTGCCTAATTCTGGCAGCAAACGCCCTCTTGGCTTCGTTCAGTACTTTTTTACACTTGTTCCGTGCTGAGGTGAAAAGGCGCCTGTTTTGGTTTGACGAGCAGCTTCGATAGAGCCGGAAGAAATGGTTCCGGTGGGCAGTAGCGGCCGAGCAAGCGGGTGAGAACCAGGGGGACGAATTTGGTTTTAGTTGGAATTTTCTGGCAGGGATAAAAGCCTCGATGCCAGCCTTAACCCAAGAGGAGACTTCGGAGGCACAGTCTTCGACAGGAAGATCAAAGACGTTGTTCCAGGGGACGTCGCAGAGGAAGTCCCTGAACGAGTCCCAGTCGGCTCTTTGGTAGCAGTATGATATTCTGCTGGTCTGGTTTTCTTGGGTAGAGTTAGTGTGGATTGATATGTTTACGGAGACTACGGCGTGGTCAGAGTTTCCGAGGGGGCAGAGTTGCCTTGTAGTGCAGGAGTCTGGGATGGAGGTAAAACAAAGGTCGAGTAAAGAGTCCCTTCCGTTAGGGTTTTTAGAGAAACGCGTGGGGAAGTCCACCACTTGCGTTAGAGCTTGGGCTATTGAAAAGTGCATGGTGCGGATCCCAGCAAGGTCAGTGGCTGAGTTTTCAAGCCACTTGGTGTGGTGGGCGTTAAAATCACCAAACACAAATATATGGGCAGATGGGTGAGAGGAAATGGCCCTGTCGATGTTAGTAGAGATGCAATCAAGTAACGTACAGTCAGAGGAGGAGGGGGAGCAGTAGAGGAAGAAGAGATAGCTAACCGAGCTTAGAAGTGAGAGACGGAAGCACATGAAGGAATGATCAAGGGATTCAAGAGATGTGACCCTGGCTAGGGGGAGTTGTTCGCTGACATATACACCAAGCCCATGCATATGGACATTGGAGTCCTTCCTGAAGAGAGGAAGGTAACCAGGAACGAACAGCTCTGAAGAGGGTATAGAAGGGTCAAGGTTAGTCTCACATATAGCTAAAATATCTGGTGAGGTAACTTAATCTCTCCAGAACTCTCCAGAACTGTATAGAAGAAACAAAATGAAGATAATTTTTGAAATTTTCTTAACTTTTTTCTGTCAGCCAGCCTGCAACTTGGTGAGTTTAGCCAGTATGATCTTATTTTTTGAATTATTTATTTATTTATTTTGATTTGTATTTTTATTTGTATTTTTTATTTTATTTTATTTCGGTTCTTATCTTTTCTGCCTAATTTTTGTGTAAATTGTTCTTAATTATCAAATTTAGGTTTGACTTATACTAAGTTAAAACTTAATTACTTCAGTCACACATTTATTCTTTTTTTCTTTTTTTTTTTAATTGGAGTAGATAGTACCTTCTATCGCCCGGTCTCACACTCCACCCCCTTCTTTTGGACAGGAGTAGAGGTGATCGCCTTGTTTCTTGTTTAGGAAGGGGTTCCCGGTTCATCTCTCTCTTTTTCGGTCTTTGTCGGTTCGGCTGGAAGCTTTTTGTAGTTGGTGAGTATGGTGGCAATGTCTCTTCATTCTGAGGGTACCGGGTTGGCAGTTTCCTGGTTGCTGCTTCCGACTGGTAGTTAGGAGCCCGAACTCTTGCGTAGCGTCTCGAGAGGCTGCTCTGATCAACAGTTGAATAATATCGGGGTTCCTGTAGTGCCATTTCGCGCATGGACGGGCGTCCCTGCATGAATTTCCGATGGGCAACCCCGAGGCCACATTATGCTGCAGGCGGCGCCATTCACCATCCTTCACCTGCTGCAATTAACGACCATCTGACCCTACTCTAGACCTCTCTCTATCCACAACTATAACCAGCATGAAATTAAACAAACAAAATAGCAAGCCTAAACCAGCTAGTCGTAAATCGCCCAAACCTATCTGCGTTACCTTCAAAAATATGCGAGGTATTCGCAGTAACTTTAATAGTAAAAAAAACATTTAGGTACCTCAACTAAATCGCTAAGAAAAACAGCATAGTATGAATAAAAAAAGTTCCCAAACTTAATAAAACACATTTTTTCCATCAAAATGTTTACATTATCATTAAAAGGAAAGATCAAAGTAGTTTTTAATTATTTAAAAAAAAAATTTAATCCCTTCTACCACTTTCGAAATTTTGTCAGAAAATTTTGTTTTGATTTGAGTTGCCGGTTAAACAAAATGTTACGACTGTTTACAATAGAAAACGTAATTATACCATCACCCACTTTTTTTGGTGACAAACACATAAATTTAGCAATTCTCGCAAAAATCAAATAATTGTCGGATTTTAATAAAACTTTCAGTACTCATTCACAAATGAACGAAAGTATTTTTGAAATTATTATTTTTTAAAAATCTTAGTAAAAATATTTTTACCTCTGTTCCCATCAAGAGCAGTAATTGCATCAAGAGCAGCTCCTATGTACGATTTATTTGCAACGGGGACAGTGTCTTTCACCTTCTGAACACTAAGCACAAGAGAATTTTAACCGATATTTATTCTACAAAGTGCTTATCTTTTTTTGTCTTTTCAGTCTTCTTTACGGATGAGGCAACATTTGAAGAAATGGAATAACAAATTTACACAATCAACATTTGTGGGTAGATCGGAATCCACATGATTTATTGAACAAACTGCCAATCCATCGTTTGTCTCTTCTGTCTTGTTTACAGTAGAGTCAACATTTGAAAGAGATGGAATAACAAATTTACAAAACCTACATTTGAGAGTAGATCAGAATTTCTATGGTACAATACAAACTAGTTCGCCAGCCTTAGTTAACTCTGAATATATGGCCTGAAATTGTAGGTGACTCTGTTGTAGGTCCATTTGTTCTCCCAGCAGTTTTACAGGAGCTACTTATAGGGACTTTATTTCGAACTTACTTTCATACCTGTTACAAGGTGCCCCTCTGCTAATGCGAAAGACACATATGTTTGATGCATCATGAGTTTCTAGCACATTTCAATCAGATTGTTCGCGATGCACTGGCTGAAATCTACAATGAAAGATGGATAGGTACGGAGGACAAGTTCCATGTCATGCTCGTTGGATTTTTTATCTGTAGTACTACCTGAAACAATTGGCCAATGATCCCATAGTTGCATGCGTCTATAAAAGCAAGCGGATGATATTTTGAGGATTTGTTATGAGTTGTTTTGTTGACGTACAACGATGGCCTTTAGGACATACGTATATATGGACATTTTGCTTTGTTTTTGTGTCAGGAACCTTCTCCAAACATTTGCAAAAGTACTTTTGGATTGTATCTTGGATTGTACAATTAATAACGTCAACCGTAAAATTTAAACTTAATAAACTGAAAAACGAAGATATTTATTATTGAGAAACACACCTATCCTATACTAAATATACTCTCCCACCTAATTTAAGTAGGAGCAGTAAGAGGAAGGAGGGTCAGTCGATATTGTAGTCGACAGTTAGTCGAAGACAAAAGTAGTCAGCAACCTGGCAAGAATACACTGCGTAATACATATTATATCAAGTTCCTAATGTTTTGTACGTCGAACCTATTAGGACCGATTTTAGCACAAATATTAGCCTCCACTGCGAAAATAACTCCACAAAAATAATGGACATATGTTTACGCTGACTTTTGTCCTTGTATTTTTTTGTGTGAAAGCCGCCTCCAAAGTTTGTTAAAGAATTTTGATAAGCCTTGCATATATACTAAGCATGGTCGTGAGCATTGTGTTGCAGATAACATCGTGAAAACGGACAGGCATGCATTTGCACAAATACCGTATATATCCTTAGTTTAGGACATTGCAATCTCTGAGTATTATTAACAGATCAATAATAACTCTTTATTTCAATAATAAGTCTATTTTCTTGATTAGACTATCAGTCAGTCAGTTAAGTGGCATACGTGATACACGCTTTGGGCGATCATGTCTCGAAAGAGACATGACTGACTGGGCAGAAGATTAGCCCGCAGTAGGTTGCCATTGCTTTCTGCAGTAGACTTGTTGCCAGCCAAAGCTATAGAACCCAATCTGTTCTATTATTTAACCCATAACTGGAGGAAAGAGACAGATTAATATCTTTCCAGAGAGTATTTGTGCGGAAGTGAATGCAAGGAATTCAACTGGAATTCGAACTCGGCACCCCGACCTCTCATTCCTAGTCGATATCCACAGCACCACAACGCACATCCTTATTAGATTATAGGCTGTACAAATTAAACTCCAGGTTATACAAATTTGCAGATTTTTTTATCTTTAGACTCCCACCTACTATTAATCTCGCCTACAGTTACCAGAGGGAGAACTTCAGTTACCTCGCCTACAGTTACCAGAGGGAGAACTTCAGTTACCTCGCCTACAGTTACCAGAGGGAGAACTTCAGTTACCTCGCCTACGGTTACCAGAGGGAGAACTACAGTTACCTCGCCTACAGTTACCAGAGGGAGAACTACAGTTACCTCGTCTACAGTTACCAGAGGGAGAACTTCAGTTACCTCGCCTACAGTTACCAGAGGGAGAACTACAGTTACCTCGCCTACAGTTACCAGAGGGAGAACTACAGTTACCTCGCCTACAGTTACCAGAGGGAGAACTACAGTTACTTCGCCTACAGTTACCAGAGGGAGAACTACAGTTACCTCGCCTACAGTTACCAGAGGGAGAACTTCAGTTACCTCGCCTACAGTTACCAGAGGGAGAACTACAGTTACCTCGCCTACAGTTACCAGAGGGAGAATTACAGTTACCTCGCCTACAGTTACCAGAGGGAGAACTTCAGTTACCTCGCCTAAAGTTACCAGAGGGAGAACTTCAGATACCTCGCCTACAGTTACCAGAGGGAGAACTTCAGTTACCTCGCCTACAGTTACCAGAGGGAGAACTACAGTTACCTCGCCTACAGTTACCAGAGGGAGAACTACAGTTACCTCGTCTACAGTTACCAGAGGGAGAACTACAGTTACCTCGCCTACAGTTACCAGAGGGAGAACTACAGTTACCTCGCCTACAGTTACCAGAGGGAGAACTACAGTTACCTCGCCTACAGTTACCAGAGGGAGAACTACAGTTACCTCGCCTACAGTTACCAGAGGGAGAACTACAGTTACCTCGCCTACAGTTACCAGAGGGAGAACTTCAGTTACCTCGCCTACAGTTACCAGAGGGAGAACTTCAGTTACCTCGCCTACAGTTACCAGAGGGAGAATTACAGTTACCTCGCCTACAGTTACCAGAGGGAGAACTTCAGTTACCTCGCCTAAAGTTACCAGAGGGAGAACTACAGTTACCAGAGGGAGCACTTCAGTTACCTCGCCTACAGTTACCAGAGGGAGAACTACAGTTACCTCGCCTACAGTTACCAGAGGGAGAACTACAGTTACCTCGTCTACAGTTACCAGAGGGAGAACTACAGTTACCTCGTCTACAGTTACCAGAGGGAGAACTACAGTTACCTCGCCTACAGTTACCAGAGGGAGAACTACAGTTACCTCGCCTACAGTTACCAGAGGGAGAACTACAGTTACCTCGCCTACAGTTACCAGAGGAGAGAACTACAGTTACCTCGCCTACAGTTACCAGAGGGAGAACTTTTAATACGGGTCACATAGAAAGCTTTAGAATTCTTCTTCTTTGCTAACTGCGTCATTTTTAATGTGTAGTTGTAACTCAATTTGACCGAATTCTTTTTCCCTATTTTATTTAATGTGGATAGAAACGAAAAGAAAATTAATACTAAGCATCAGGAAGAGATAGCTGAAGTTCCTGGGACATGCAATGAGGAAGGAGGGCTTGGAGAACCTGATACTAACAGGATAGATAGAGGGAAAAAGAGACAAGAGAAAACAATGGATAACATATTTGAAGGACCTAATCAGGTGGATGATGGAACGAGGGTTGCGTGATGTAACAGGAGAAGGCGTGCTAAGAGCCACCAGGGATAGGGAGACGTGGAAAGCCATGATCGCCTACGTCCTGAAAGGACAGGGCACATAGAAGAAGAAGATATATGCCAACTGTTTATAAGAAATTATAATGTGGATATAAAGTGGGGGATCAAATCTATATTATAATCAATACATAAATTAATCCCTCATTATGTGGCCATGCTAGTTTCTATATATTTATATTCTAGATTTATGGGTTTGAGCTAGTGGATGGCAGTGCGGGGTTTGGGTAGTGTAACATGAGAAAGCGTGCTAAGAGCCACCAGGGATAGGGAGACGTGGAACGTCATGATCGCCTCCGTTCTGAAGGGACAGGGCACATAGAAGAAGATATATGTTAACTGTTTATAAAAACTTATAATGTGGATATAAAGTGGGGGATCAAATCTATATTATAATCAATATATAAACTGATCCCTCATTTTGTTGCCATGCTAGTTTCTATACATTTTTATTGTCATTTTGTATTTTCCGTTTTGCGCATGCACGTTATTTTTTTATTTTTTATTTTGTTGACTGCACAATGTAATAAGGTTAGTTGGGTACCGTCTATGAGAAAAAGTGTACCGTAACGCAATTCACTCCGCCAGAAATTTGGAAACAGCATGTTGTACTGCTTGGCATTCCCGCCGGATACTCAAATATGAACTATTCAAAGTGATTAGGCGTCAATCTGAGAACAGTGCCGAGGATTCGGAATGAGGTGGATGAGTCTAAAGGTGATTACTTACTCTGATCGTTCTGATAAGAAAAATCTTCTGAACTTGTGGGTGAGCGACTCAGGTTCAACACCTAGGCCTACATCAAGTGTCTTGTGCCGCACTGGGTCAAGAGAGTAGCTACTAAAAGCGTTTGCGTCTACCAAAAAGGACTCTACACTATGTCACACAAGCAACAGAATCCTGTGCGACAATTTCTGCCACCACCTCACCCCTTACATCTGGCAACCTAACTCCCCAAACTGCAAGCCATGTGTCGGTTGCAGTTGAGTGAGAGACCATCGAAACCTCCTGTAACCCCAAATATGACCTGGAGACACGAACTATGGCAGCATTCACCCCTTCAAAAGAGCCGCCTGCTTCAAGAAGATTTGCCGGAGATTCCGAAGTCGTCTGGAGTTCTTGCATAAAGCCAATAGCCATTTTCTTGAATAAATTTATTCTTTAGTATTTCAAGATATTTTTGCGTAATTTTCGTAAATAAACCTTTTAAAATGAGATGATATTTTAATTTTTGCGTTTTAAAACCACAATTTATCTATTGTGCCCTGTGTGTGCGTATATATATGTATACACACACACACACACACACACACACACACACACACACACATACACACATATACACACATATTCACATTCACACACATAAATAAAAGCGAAACATGTTAAATTTATAAACGGTTTCTATTTGTTCCTTTTTCTATTATCCTATTGGATTCTAACACACACACACACACACACACACACACACACACACACATATATATATATATATATATATATATACACATATTTTTGTACACGCATGCATATATATATACATATATATAAAATCACACACACACATATATATATATATATATCCACATATATATATATATTTATATTATATATATTTAGTGTATCGAGGCAGCAAATAATTTTCTAAACATATGCTGTTTAATATAAGAGACAATGAATGTCTATTATGTTTAATCATGAACCGTTCTAAACATCGTATTTTGGCTTTAATTTCAGCTGAAAATAAAAACAAAAATTCTCAAAAAATTTGGATAATTTTTTATTAAGTTAGATCTAAGCTTTCGGCTCACATAAGCCATCTTCAGAGAGGTTATAGACTGTAATTCAATAACATCCACCATCACCGACGATTTTATTTTGGGTTGACATAAAACTCGGCTTGGCAACGGCAATAGTTACCAAAAATAATAAACGCAGTTCTCAAATTTGCAATGCGGTTTTATGACGTCACACCGCATGATAGCGCGAAATGACAACAAAACCATGTAGTCAAATGCAATGTAATGTGTTATGTTCGGATTTATATATATATATATATATATATATATATATATATATATATATATATATATTGTAACTAAGTTGTTGAACTCGTAGGTTTATTAACCTTTTGTTCATGCCTTTACTTTTATAAAGAGTGCTCGATACAAATGTAGAGCGTTATACTGTAAGGGTTGTTTTATAAAAAATATATTTTATAAAAAACAAAAAAAAAGCACAAAAAAGCACACACACCAATACAAAATAACATAAATGAAATTAAGAAGAAACCAACCCTAAAACAAAACCACACTTACCAACCCCTAAACCAAATAACAACACGCAATGCGCCAGCAGCCTCAGCCCTCACAAGATTAATAGATTAACCTATCCTGAACTCAGCCACAAACAAACACTTAACCCTAAGACCTTAAAAATACAGACCAACCCCTCTAACACCCCCCCCCCCCCAAAAAAAAAACAACAAATCCAAAACAAATTTACTGGCTTTCCAACTAGATAATTCTCATTTCTAAAAAATCACCTGAGGATGAAGCCAACAACATAATTGGCTGGCTTCGAAATATATATATATATATATTAATCATTTCATCCCAAGCAAGGCATTCCACCGCCACTATTGCGCTTGGGGCTACATAGGGGAAGGTAAATAGAAAGAGTGGTTAGATATAGGAAATGTCAGAAGTGGGGGTGATAGATAGATGGGTGGGTGGGAAGAGTGTTTGAAAGAATGGAAGCGAGTTAGTTTGTTAGGAGGTGTCTATTGACCTTACATTTAAACTCCTGGAGATTGTAGCCATCGGGGAAGCAGTCATGTGGAAGGGAATTCCACGGTCGGGAAATGCGAGAAAAGAAACTGTTGGAGTAGAAGTTGCGGTTACATTTTATCGGTTTTATCGGTAAAAGGGTGGGATCTAGTTGCTAGTCTAGTATCTCGTGCAAATTCGAACCTAGGGGGCACCAGTGATCTAGGTTCATCGGAGCAGAAGCCGTGAAAGTATTTATAGAAGAGACACAGGGAAGCCACGTTGCGCCGGTGAGAGAGAGACTGCAGCCGGTCTGCCAAGTCGGTATCGATCACATTACAGACCCTTCGCTGTACCTCGTCGAGAAGCCCAAGAAGAATTGCAGGGGCACCCGACCAGATATGGCAACAGTATTCAATGCACGGGCGGATTGTATATTTATAAATGTGCAGGATAGTTCCAGACGGATATATGTATCGTTCGGGTTTCGCCGTTCTTGTCGAGAGCATGGTGGATATACTCAGTGATGGTTGTGAGCATATCAGCAGTAGACCTCGAGAAGCGGAACCATACTGTTTGTCAGAGAAGAGTCTGTGGGCTGTGAAATGCTGTACTATCTCAGCATGAATGATAACTTCGAACACTTTGCCAAAGATCGGTAGGAGGCTAATAGGGCGATAATTAGCGGGGTCTGAGGGTCACTAGGGTTTTTATATATATATAGGAACCACATGGGAGGATTTCCAGCAGGCAGGAAAGCAAGAAGCAGAGAGGCAATAGTTTAGAGAGAACAGAGGAGAGTTCAGAAGCCATTAAAGTATTTGTAGAAGATATACAGGGAACCTACGTTGTGCCGGTGAGAAATGTGACTGTATCCGAGCTGCCAAGGTGGGATCGATCATATTACAGATTCTCCGTTTGATTTTGTCAAGGACCCCTAAGCGTATAGCAGGAGCACCCGACCAGATATGGCAGCAGTATTCAATGCACGGGCGGATGGTAGATTTGTATATGTGTAGGATTGTTTCAGACGGGACAAACTTCCTGGCCCCGCACAGAAAACCGATATTCTTAGCAGCGGATTTTGCTATTGGCCGTTGAGAAGTGGAAGAAAGTCCTGTTTTCTGATGAGAAAAATTCAATCTCGATGGTCCTGATGGCTTCCAACAATATTGGTATAACAAAAACATGCCTCCTGAAATTTTCTCCGCACGTCATAGTGGTGGAGGGTCCCTAATGGTATGGGGTGCCTTTTCTTACAGAGGGACGATGGAGCTCCAGGTGATGCAGGGTCGTCAGAGAGCGGCTGGTTGTGTTAACATGATACAAAAAGCATCTTTGATGACGGAGGGCCATCGTTTGTGTGGGGATGGATGGTTATTCCAACAAAATAATGCTGCAATCCATGTTGCAAGACGGACCTTGACCTTTCTACAAGAAAATGGGTCCATCTCTTGGGACATCCTGCATGCTCACCGGACTTGAACCCAATTGAAAATGTTTGAGGATGGATGACAAGAGATGTTTATCGGAATGGCAAACAATATTCAACAAAAAATGAACTTTGTGAAGCCATCTTCAGAAGCTGGAGCAACACCCCCAACACCTTAATGGAAACGCTTATTTCTAGCATGCCCAACAGAAGTTTTGAAGTCATCAAAAGCAGTGGAGGTAGACTTCATTATTAAATTTGGTTGTTGAATATTTTCATACACTTTTTGTACAATTTCGTAGAATTTCTATCTCTGGTCTTATAATTTTGATCATGTGTAAATCGCCTCATTTTATAAAAATGTAAATTTCTAAATAAAATGTTTGGAATGTAGCTTTTTGTTTCCATAACCTTTTAGATTGTAGTATTGGTAACCTTAAGTGGAAGGAGTTTAAAATCTATCTGTAAAAAAAAAATTCTTTTTAAAGATTTTTAAGTGGTCTTAAAGTTTTGATCGGGAGTATATATATATATATATATATATATATATATATATATATATATATATATATTTTAAGGGCAAGGGAAATTAATTCCGACAATGTGAGATAAAAGAATACTTGAGAAACAACAACATATGGATGTACTGTAAGGTAGCCAACATTAAAAATGTTTTGTTGATGTTATATTTTGTTTTGTTTTATTAATTTAGAGAAAATATATTTAAATTAATATAACACATAAATATCAATAAAGCACAAATAATTACAGCAATATTTAGAAAAACATTGATACAACTAAACAAAAAATACACAAAACTATCAGCGAACTTTTTAAATTACATCTCAACGTCTTTTTCAAATAACAAAAGCTTATAAATATTTGTTAGCTGACGTCATAGTTTACAGCAATTCTTTCAAACAACCTTAAAATTTTAAGTTTTTATCACATTTCTAAATCTATTCACAGGCCGTAACAACAAGAAAAAACTTCACAATAGTAAATATAAACCCTGATGATGGCTATAACAACCGAAACATTATAATGTTGGCTACCCTACAATAAATTCATATTTTGTGGTTTCTCAAGTATTTTTTTTCTCTCTCTCTCTCTCTCTCTCTCTCTCTCTCTCTCTCTCTCTCTCTCTCTCTCTCTCACACACACACACACACATACACACAAACATATATATATATATATATGTATGTTTATATATGTGGGATTTCGTGTGCGATTTATTCCGAAGCGTGTAATTTTTGTTGAATATTCAGGGCGGGAGGTAAAAATAAATAAGATATACTGTTTAATAAATTAATAAACGGAACGCCTACTCAAATTCGAGTATCTACTAAATATAACGTTTTAAGTGACACAAATCTGTCGGATTAATAAAATACAGCTGACGACAATTCGGTCGGGTTTCAATCCTGGGTTAAAAAGCAATAGGAGTCTAACCGTACTGATGAGGATGACTATATATATATATATATATGTATATAAAGTGCGTATATTTTGGCAGCATATTTGTTTTTGTATCTTCTCATATTTTCTAATGAAGCTTTTTATTTCCGAATTATATTTATGTAAAAATTGTCCAAAGGTTATACGAGTCATTTCGAACGTCATCGTTCATCATCAGGGTCAAAATTACAGTTTAAACATTCAAAATTGCCTTGTAGCAGGAAAAGTGTTACGACATTTTTGAAGAAACTTTATATACGTTACGAAAATATTTATATCAATCATCAAAAATAGTTTTATTATTTTTCTAAGGTCTGCAAAATTTTCAAATCAAATCTATTTTATGGAGACACAGCCGAAATTTTTACTATTTTTGTCCAACTACTTTTGGCCTTCTCTCATTAATATCAGGAACGTCGTTAATATGATTTTTACCAAAGAGAAACGGTTGGATTTTAGCTTAATTCTGGCAATTTAAGAATTGCTGCGTCTCTAATTTAAATTTGCATGCGTTGAAGCATTAAGTATAAATCTGTTTGCAACTCGTTAGCCCTTACATATTGTTGCAAACCATTCGACACATGGCATCCATTGTATTCGATACACTGCTATTTGAATATTCATTCCTTAAAGGAATATAACGAATATCATAATACTTTCACGGCTTCTGTTCCAATGAACTTAGCTCACTGGTACCCCCTATATATAAATTTACTTGAGCCACAAGATTAGCAACTAGGTCCCACCCTTTTACTGTGAAACCAATAAATTGTAAACGCAAAGTCTACTCTCTCAGCTTCTTTTCTCGCACTTCCCGCCTGTGGAATTCCCTTCCATTTATTTGCTTCTCCGTCAGCTACAATCTCCAAGAATTTAAATGTAAAGTCAATAGTCATCACCTATCTCACTAACTTGCATCCTCTCTCTCAGGCTCCTTTCTTCGTCCACTGTACTCTCATCAGTATTCTCATCCTTCTCTTACCCACTTCCTGACACACCCTATAACCTGACACTCTTTATCATAACTTTCCTCCTATGTAACCCACTGCACAACAGTGGCAGTAAAATGCCTTGATTGGGGTTATATAATTATTAAAAAAAACAAACTATACTATTATAATGTAGATATAAAGTGGGGGTTCGATTCTACATTACAATCAATACATAAACTGATCCCTCACTTTATGGCCATAGTCATCCTTTTCTTACTCACTTCCTGACCCCCCATAACCTGTCACCCTTTCTCATAACTTTTCTCCTATGTGACCCTCTGCACAACAGTGGCAGTAAAATGCCTTGCTTGGGGCGATATAATTATTTTAAAAAAAATCTATACTATTATAATGTGGATATAACGTGGGAGTTCGATTCTACATTACAATCAATATATAAACTGATCCCTCACTTTATGGCCACAGTTATCCTTGTCTTACCGACTTCCTGACTCCCCTATAACCTGTCACCCTTTCTCATAACTTTCCTCCTATGTGACCCCCTGCTCAATAGTGTCAGTAAAATGCCTTGCTCGGGGTGATATAATCATTAAAAAAAAATTACGACAGATATACATGTAGATAATGACATATGGTCATATTTTCGTGGTATCAGAATGTACGACTTGAGGCTGCAGCCTGTATTGCTATTTAGCTTGACAGTCTCAAGCTAAAGAACTCAGAGGTCGTCAGCAAACGCCTGGCTATGTCTGTCCGTGCATTTTCTCTTATCGTGATTATCTGAGATTATCTGAGACGTAAGATGAACCGGAATGACTATTTTGGAATCGAGTGGGAGTTGCTAAAAGTCAACTGTTTGCACTCGCTCCTATATTTCAATTATTTCAATGAACTCAACGATTGAACAAAAGTTATTCGGTGCTTCTGTCACGTATTATGACGGCATAGGAACTACACACATTCAAATTAATCCACCTACGCAAACTCGTACGATTATTGATGCAGAGGCGTGCATACATGCATGTGGTGTATATATTAGCATTTAATACGTTTATTTTTGTTTGGAACATTTACGGGATGTGCGTTGTGGACATCGATTCGGAACAAGAAATCGGAAAGCCGAGTCTGAATTACAGCTGAATTCCCTTACGCGCAAATAACCTTGCGAAAGGTATTAATCTCTTTCTTCTCCCCCAAGCTATTGGTTAAATAACTGGAAAAATTGGGTTCGAGTGCGTAAGTGAATGTCCTCCAAATGCCTTTATTGTGGGGACTTACCTACAATTGGACTCGTCCACATCTTTATAATATGGATACCAACTCTCATGGCCGGGAAGACCCACAATAAATAGACCTTGTGTCACATCTAGCCTTGCATGGGAAGGTTGGTAAATACTGTCACTGAGTAGTAGACATGCCTCTACTACTATGACACTGTCAGCTCTCTGTCTTCGGGTGGAGAGCGCCCTCTGCATTCGGGCAGAGAGCACTAACCCAATCGTGGTTCCGCCGAAGGATAGAATCACGACTGGGGAAAGGTAGACAAATATTTTTGGCCGGGTTATATGGCCCGGATGACCCACATTTAAAAGACCTTGTGTCACATTTTGCCTTACGTGGGGAGGTGACTAAATACTGTTACTGAGTAGTAGACTTTTCTCTGCTACTATTGACATTGTCAGCACTCTACCTTCGGGTGGAGAGCGCTCTCTGCCGTCCGGCAAAGAGCACTAACCCAGTCGTGGTTCCGCCGAAAAGTAGAATCACGACTGGGGAAAGATAGACAGATATTTTTGGCCAGGCTATATGGCCCGGAAGACCCACATTAAAAAGACCTTGTGTCACATTTTGCTTGTGTGGAAGTGACTAAATACTGTCACTGAGTAGTAGTAGGGTGACCTTCTCTATAATAACAAGAAGGTCTCGTTACTCAAATATGACGTCATCAAGTGTAGTCAGGCTTAAGGGAGACAATTCATTTACGGACAGATACTGATTGTTAAGTTCAATGTTTTACCAACTGATTAAAAGTTTAAAAATTGAATTAATGACAATAAAAGAATGACAAAACAATAAATATATGTTGTTATAGGGACGGTCGTGGTAAAGTACTCTCCTGTCCGCAGAAAGTACTCTCCTGTCCCCACGTTTACCTTTGGACTACGTTTCCTGAGAATATACTTCTTCTTCTATGTGCCCTGTCCCTTCAGGACGTAGGCGATCATGGTTCTCCATGTCTCCCTATCCCTTGTGGCTCTTAGTATGTTTGCTCCTGTTGCTCCTGGCAACTCCCGTTCCGTCATCCACCTGATCAGACCCTGAAAATATGTTATCCGCTGCCTTCCTCTGTCTCTTTCCTTCTATCTGACCAGTCAGTATCAGGTTCTCCAGGCTCTCCTTCCTCATTGCGTGTCCCAGGAACTTCAGTTGTCTCTTCCTGATGCTCAGTATCAATTTCCTTTTTGTTGCCATTCTTTCTTTCACATCATCGTTGCTTGCATGCTCAGTCCACGATATCCGTAGTATCCTTCTGTAGAACCACATTTCGGTCGCTTCCAGTTTTGTCCTCATTTTCGATGATATTGTCCAGCATTGAAGAACTGACAGCACTTAGCAGTCCAGCACTCTTTTCTTTGTTTCTATTGAGATTTTCCTGTGTGTTAGTATTTTGCTCATCTTCTGGAACGCGTCCTTTGCCATGCCAATTCGCCTTCGGATCTCCGTGTCGCACTTTCCATCTTCTGTTAGAACACTTCCTAGGTACTTAAATTCTTGTACTTGCTTGATTCTGTTATCCCCCACCTGTATTTGGCATTTTGGGTTGTATCTTTTGCTGATGACCATGCACTCAGTTTTCTTAAAGTTTATTTGTAGTCCCTTTTTGTCACTCTCCACTGCTACTTTCTGTATGAGGTCTTGTAGTTTCCTTTCTGTGTCTGCAATCAGCACTGTATCGTCCGCATACCTTATGTTGTTCAAGTTGTGGCCTCCAATAACAAATCCTGGCGTGTCATCTAGGGTCCTGAAAATATTCTCGCTGTATAGGTTGAACAAATCCGGTGAAAAGACACATCTTGTCTTACGCCTTTTTCTATCTTTGTGTATCTGCTGAGATCGTTACCTGTCCGTATGCAGGCCGTTTGCTGCCAGTAGAGATTCTTGATTATTCTTATGTCTTTCCCGAAAATGTCGAGGCTGCCGAGCATCTCCATCAATTCTTTGTGTGGAATCTTGTCGAATGCTTTCGCGTAGTCAATGAAGCGTAGGTACAAGTCTTTCTTCATTTGTAATGCCCTTTTAGAGAGCATCCTAATCATGAATATGGCGTTCTTTGTTCCAGTGTCTTTGACGAACCGGCACTGTTCCTGCCCTATCTCTGGCCTGATTCTGCTTCTTGCTCTATTCATCAGGATTCTGACAATCAGTTTTGTAATGTGACTCATTAAGCTGATAGTTCTGTGTAGTTCGCACTCGTTTGCACCTGGTTACTTTGGCTTTGCTATAAATATCGACTTGCATAGGTCATCTGGTATTATTCCGCTGCTATAAATTTCTTTTATTATGTCGGTAATTCTTTCTATGCCATATTCTTCTAAGGCTGTCAGTAGCTCTATCACTATGCCGTCTGGCCCAGGTGCTTTGTTTCTGTTCATTTTGGCCATTGCAGCTTCCACTTCGGATTTCAGTATTTCCGGTCCATCCATCTCCTTGTGTATTCTCGGTTGTTCTTTCTTGTCTCAAAAGAGTTCCTTTATATATTCTTCCCATCGCTGGAGTATTTCCTCTTTCTCTAATATGATTGTTCCTTCCTTGGATTTTATGCATCCTGTTGAGGAGCAGGTTTTTTGTCCTGTCAGTTCTCTTATCTCTTTATGCATCTCTGCTTTGTTGGTCCTGCTCAGTCTCTCTACTTCTGCGCATTTGTTGTTGATCCATTCCTTTTTGGCTTGTCTGCATTTGTTCCTTATCTCCCTGTGAAGTTTTCTGTACTCTGCTCCGTGTCTTGGCGTTATTTTTTGTCTCCTTTGCATCATGTGGAGGATCTCTTCGGTCATTCACTCGTTTTTTCTTCTGCATCTGATTTCCTTTGGGGCTATGTTGTTCGCTGAGGTCACCATCGCTTCTTTTAGTGAATCCCATTTTGAGTGCCCTTTTCCAATTTGTTCTTCATATTTCTTTATCACGCTGTTATTGTATTCTTTCTGCAGGGTGAGGTCGTCCTCTAGCGTGTCGGATTTCAGCCTTGGTGATGTGCTGGGCTTCTTCAGTCTTCGGAGTTTCACTTTTAGTTTGCAGATGACTGGGACGTGGTCACTTCCGCAGTCGGCACCTGGGTATGTTTTGCATTGGACCACCTTATATCCGAGTGCGTGTTATCTTTCTATGATCTTCGCTCATAAGACTGGCGACGAAGAAAATTCGAACTACAAAAAGAAACATCTACCTAAAAAAAATCCACAAAAAAAGGTTACGCCATAACACCCTGGAAAATTATGAAATAGCATTAAAAAAGTAGTTATTCGGCATTTCCTACTTTTATATTTTACAGAGAAAGCAACATGTTAGAAAATGGGTTTTCAAACTGTGGTCCGTGGACCACAGGGGGTCCGCAAGGATAAGATAGGGGGTCCGTGGATTAACTCATCACGTGAAATTCAAAGTATAAATTTTCAATGTCTGGATATTTATTTTTATTTATTAATGTTATCAAATGAAAATTTAAATTTATCAATTTAAAGTTAGCTTAAAACCAGTTTTTACTACGTTAATGCAAAACTATAAGCTATTTTTAGTAAACATTTATGTATAAATTTTATAAGCGTTTTTAGTGGGTCCCTAGACTAAAACTTGAAATATAAAATATATATTTTATAAACTTGAAATATAAAATATATATTTTACCGATAAAATGCAGCCGTAACAGTTTCTTTCCTCGCACTTCCCGACTGTGGAATTCCCTTCCACACAATTGCTTCCCCGACGGCTACAATCTCCAGGAGTTTAAATGTAAGGTTAATAGACACCTCCTAACACACTAACCTGCTCCCATTCTATCAAACACTCTTCCCATCTGCCCAACCCTCATCCTCGCTATCCTTACTCATCTGTCACCTTCCTCCTGACATTCCCTATGTCTAACCACTCCTTCTCTTTACCTTCCTCTATGTAGCCCCATGCGCAATAGTGGCAGTGGAATGCCTTGCTTTGGGTGAGATGATTAAAAAAAATATAAATAAAGGGGTCCGTAAATCAAAAAAGGGGTCCGTAAGTCAAAAAGTTTGAAAACCCCTGTGTTAGACCGACCAAATATTTAAGAAAAACTTATTGGTAAAATATTAAACTCTTTGGAAACCATTTCTTAAATCAATTAAACTCTCACAGAAAATGCTATGTGTTATGGTGCCCTACCTACATTGGAATGAACTCTTCCTCCTTCATAAATACTAACCTGCTAGACTTCCTAAGAGGTAGTCGAAACGTAGTGTAAATTGACAGTTCGGGTGGACACTTCTCTCTGCTGACTAATAACACTCTTATTTTATATACATGTTCTGTTATTTAAATATAGTGGTTCTGCCTAACTCCTTTTTTCCCTGTTTTTCTTCCTTGGCCCTATCAGGCCACAGCACTGTAAAACTTGGCTACAGTAAAACTGAAAATATGCTACAAATAATAATAATAATAATTCGTTTGCTTGCCCCAAACGAATATAAAAATCGCCACGATAGAGTTGGGCAATATTTACATTGGGCAATGTGCAAACATTATGGAAAAGCTGTAAACAAACACTGGTATGAACATCATCCAGCACCGGTTACAGAAATAGAAGATGTAACCATTCTATGGGATTACACCATCTACACAGACAGAAAAATTGAAGCAAACAGGCCAGACATTATTGTTAAAAACCAGAAGGAGAAAACTTGTCTATTAATTGATATGGCTTGTCCAGCGGATTGTAACATAGCAACCAAGGAATTTGAAAAACTGTCAAAATATAAAGACCTGGAAATTGAAATAGAAAAAATGTGGAAATTGAAAACAAGAGTTGTACCAGTGATAGTAGGTGCACTTGGAATGATAAAAAATGGAACAAAACAACACATTGAAAGAATCCCTGGAAACCCCAGCTTAAGAGATATACAAAAAATTGTCTTATTAAGTACAGCCCACACACTAAGGAAAACGTTATCTATGTAATGCTGGGGATGATAGGGAAGATAGAAAAACATGAAATGGAGTCATAACAACACGCCACTACCTGCCTTAGGTCTCCCCGCAGACTTGGTTGGTAGTGAGACCAAAGAAGAAATCGAAATATGATGAAAAATGACATAATAATAATAATAATAAAAACAAGAAAATCATCAATACACCACAAACAGCCACAAACTTCAATATCTTAGCGCAAAACAATGTTCGAATGCACACTAGACAGTTCATTCAGTTGAGACGACATAACTTTGTCAAATAGGATTAATATAAAAACAAAATTCAAAAGTCAACAGTCTGGTCAAAATGATTAAATATATATCCCAAAACGAAGATCAACTTTAACTTTCAACTTTATTTAATATAATAATGTAATTTTTTCTATCTCGTCTCCCTCCAGCTATGAGTTAAATGGCAGGACAGATTGTGTTCTATAGCCTTGGATGGCAACAAATCTACTGCAGAAAGTAAAGGCAAGCTACTGCAAGATAATTTTTTGCCCAGTTCGTCTCGAAAGAGACATGATCGCCCAATCGTATGGCAATTAACTGATTTGAGGATTGTTGTTTTTCCCGACATTTAATGCTGATTTGAGTTCTCAATAATTCACAGGCTTGTTTCTTATTAAATAAAATTAGTTAAATATTTAAAAAGTATTTTTTAATTATCCAAAGTGAAAATGATAGCATTAATGTCGACAAATGAACGACATTTGTAAGTCTGACTCAGCGCGATATGATGAAAATTTCCTGAATAAGCCAATCTTTTTTGGAGCAGGGTAAATCTCTTGCCGATTTCATGCGATTTTATGCGAAGTCCTATAAATACAAGTTAGATTAGATTGAATTCCTCGAAAACCCTGAAAATATAAAGATTCATTAATCAGTCGCAGAAGACTGAGATGAAGTTAGGAATGATGACATTCGAGTTTGGTGAACTGGCAAAAAACAACTTTTCGTGAAACCTTATTTAGAGATATTTCTTCATAAATGAAAGATAACTCTGTATCTTGTATTGACATTTTGATCACTTAGAAAATCATTCCATAGCACCATGTCACGAAAAAAGGTTGACGTTTGTTCACAAATAGATTAAGTAAGCATAGTGACACCGGATGTGCGTTGTGGTTGCCATGGATATAGACTCGGAACGATAAATCGGGGAGCCGAATTCGAATTCCAGTTGAATTCCTTGCATTTACTTACGCACAAATACCAAGTATTAATCCGTCTCTTCCCTACCGCAGAAAGTAAAGGCAAACTACTACGGGATAATCTTCTGCCTGGTCAGTCATGTCTCTTTTGAGACATGATCTTCCAAAAGGGGTATCACGTATGGCACTTAACTGACTGACTGAATATAATAGTTGGAAACATAATTAAGGTTTATATTGGTCATAAAGTGGGGGATCATTTCTCTATTGTTATGAAGTAATAAACTGATCCCCCAATAATTATTATTTAATAATATAATACATCTCTTCCACCTCTTTGTATGAGTCAAATAACAGAACAGATTGGGCTCTATAGCCTTGGCTGGTAAGCAGTCTATCGCAGAAAGCAATGGCAACATACTGCAGGATAATCTTCTGCCTAGTCTGTCATGTCTCTTTCGGGACATGATCGCCCAAAACGTGTACCACTTATCGCATTTAACTAACTAAACACAGTGAAGTTGAATGCTGTTGCTATAATATTTGTAGTATTAAAAATAATAATTAGCTCGTATGGAGGAGAGTTTATTTTTTCTAAGTAAAATTTAATTTAGAATTATTCTCTTGGGTGAAAATGAAAATTAGGAAAATGTGTTTTTTTTTCTTTTTTTTTTTTGTTTCACCCCAAGCAAGCAAGTACCGCCACTGATGCGCAGGGGGCTACATGAGAGTAAAAGTTTAGACAAGAAGAGAGCGAAGAGAAAGACGGACCAGTTACAAGGGATGTCAGAGAAAGGGAAAGAGAAGGATGTGAAGAGAGGTGTGAAGGTAGAGAGAAAGAAAAAGAACAAGATATAGAGGGTGATGTAGAAAGAACTGAAGTCAAGTGGATAAAAGATGGGAATTGACATTGCATTTAAATTCCTGGAGGTTGTAGCCGCCAGGAAAGCATGAATATAGGAACGAGTTCCACAGGCGAGAAGTGCGAGAAAAGAAGCTGCTGGAGTAGAACTGAGGGCGGGATTTGGTTGATCTAACTGTAAGTGGGTGGGACCTAATTGCCAGTCTGGTTGCACGAGTAAATTCTAGTGGCGGGGGCACCAGTGACTTAAGTTTGTCGGAGCCATGAATATATTTGTTGTGTGCTGTGGGGGCTACTATTAAATTAAACGGCTAAATTGTAAAAGATAGAAAGAAAAGGTTAACTAATGCAAATAGTTGCGTTTGATTCGCATACGAAAATACAAGATGGCGTTCTACTTCTGATGCAGCAGCGCTGATAGCCTATGAGGTCAATTCGAGATTGCTAAAACGACTACAGAGCAAGATTACCGCTATGAAAGGGACAGAAAGATTCGTTAAAAAAGTATCACATGCTGTGGCATTGATAAGCTACTTTTAAGAAAACATCATGTTGACTGCATTTGTCTATATTTCTGAGATGAGGTAGTATTTACAGTATTTACATTATTCGGACTATTGTCCTCATCTTTGTTGCCATTTGGAGAGCGTTTTATAATAGATCATTCTATTTTTCTATAATTCTGAGACGAGGTATTATTTACAGTATGTACATTATTCGGACTATTGTCCTCATCTTTGTTGCCATTTGTACGACGTTTAATAATAGATCATTCTATTTGTCTATATTTCTGAGATGAGGTAGTATTTACAGTATTTACATTATTCGGACTATTGTCCTCATCTTTGTTGCCATTTGGAGAGCGTTTTATAATAGATCATTCTATTTTTCTATAATTCTGAGACGAGGTATTATTTACAGTATGTACATTATTCGGACTATTGTCCTCATCTTTGTTGCCATTTGGAGAGCGTTTTATAATAGATCATTCTATTTTTCTATAATTCTGAGATGAGGTATTATTTACAGTATGTACATTATTCGGACTATTGTCCTCATCTTTGTTGCCATTTGTACGACGTTTAATAATAGATCATTCTATTTGTCTATATTTCTGAGATGAGGTAGTATTTACAGTATTTACATTATTCGGACTATTGTCCTCATCTTTGTTGCCATTTGTACGACGTTTAATAATAGATCATTCCATTTGTCTATATTTCTGAGACGAAGTAGTATTTAGAGTATTTACGTTATTCGGACTAACTGACCACATATGGCGGGAGAAAGGGAATCACCCCCCTATTGGATGAAGTTGAAATAATAAATAGAGAACGTCACTGGAAACTACGTAAACTTATGGAATCAGCACATATGTTAGGCTTAAAAAATCTCCTAAACCGACCAAGCATAGAGATGAACACAATATGGGAACCAGTAATACGGAGTTCCAGAGAAAATCATTTGTGTCAAAATTGCAATATGAGCTCTTATTAAAAACTACTAACATCAAAAAATACTAGAGAAAACTCTTAACGTCAAAAACTTGCAATATGAACTCTGGTAAAAAATGGTTACTAGACATTAGGTTTATAAATCCCTAACTTAAGTTGTTCTTGTTCTTAAGGACAATTGGCCCAGTGGATATAGACGTTGGTTAGTTGTGACTAAAAGAACTGTGAGTTCAGTACCAGACTACAGCAGTAACTTGTAGGGCTAGAGGGAGATAATCATGGTATTACTACGACGCAAGGAATGACAATAATATCCCAGTGATTGTAATAAAGTGTTCGGTTCGAAATTCCTAATCCCTGAAGAAGGCCGAAGAGTACAACGGCCGAAACGTCATACAAATGACAAAGATGGGGACATACTGATCATTTTGACTAGCTAAGATTTAAAAACAAAAAAAACTGTAGGGTCGAGAAAATAATTTTCGCACCTACACACACGTTTTTTTTATGTTTCATATATACCTTACATGAGCTTAGTATTTGTTATTACTATAAACCTTAATTTTGGGCGTAAACCTGTTTCAGTTCACAACCCTGTTTTTTTTCCTTAAACAAATCAATATCAACGTGAAATGTTTCTTGCTTTAGTTTGATTTGTTTCTTGCTACATCTTGAAATATTTCTCGCTACAACTTGAAATCTTTCTTGCTACATCTTGATATGTTTCTTGCTACATCTTGAAATGTTTCTTGCTTCAACTTGAAATGTTTCTTGCTACATCTTGAAGTGTTTCTTGCTTCAACTTGGAATTTTTCTTGCTACATCTTGAAATGTTTCTTGCTTCAACTTGAAATGTTTTTTGCTACAACTTGAAATGGTTCTTGCTAAAACTTGAGACGACTAACAAAAAACGTGCTTCCCAACAGGAATTGAAACCATTTTTCCCGTTATCATCTGTAACCGAAGCGTGTCCTTTCCAATTAGGTCAAGAACGAACGTCGAGATAAGGCATGATTCAATTACCTATTAAGGGAAGCACGCCTTTTTTGGGGACATTTCAAAGTCTATTTTAGCTAAGTTCATCTTTGTTCCTGAAAAGTCGGTTGTTGTTAATTTCACTGCTTCAGAAAATAATAAAACAATAAAACATGAACGTCAACTGAAATACGTGTATCCACAAAAATAATACGTGTATCCACAAAAATAATGTTTATAACAAGAAGAAATGATGTCAGATTTTTAAAAGTCTTACTGTGTTTACCTTTTTATCTTGTTTATTCTTCCCAATCACTGTGCACAAACACACACAGATAAATATATATATATATATATAGTCATCCGCAGACAGATCTGTTTCGCTGTATCACAGCACATCGGTACGGTTAGACATCCGATTGCTTTTTAATCCAGTATTGCAACCCGACCAAATTGACGTTAGTCCGCGATTCTACCTCTGAGCTACGGGCACTCAGTAGAAGGAGGCAGACTTTTAGCGTGTGATGTATCATACGACAGTAGTTAGAGTGCTCTAATTCATTACTGAATGAGTGATGCGTAGATGCTAGAGTAGCTACTGTTTTTTCAAAGTCTACCATTCTTCCAAAGTGCTCAATCAGAGTATGAGATATTCACTTAGAATTAATCCGATTACTCAATCTCGGTTTCAACATTTCCGCATCTTCAAGCGTTTTATATTAACTGATTTTACAACACTTTTTTCGAACGTATGACTGGAACTTTCAGAACACGTAACCGGAAGTAATAAATAAGAATTGCAAACATTTTCATTCGTGTTTGTATGATCTTAAAATTTATACATATACATACATATATATATATATATATATATATATATATATATATATATATATATATATTTTAATTCAGATACTTCAATCCAAGGGAAAAAAGCAGGAAGGTAAATTCCAAAAAACCCGATCCTAATTAATATTAAAAATTTATTTTAATATTAAAAAATGATACAGGAAGAGAGCTCCATGTAATAAAATATTACAGAGCAAATATATATTTTAAATATATATTTTAATCCTTTTTTAATATATATATATATATATATATATATATTTCTTACTAATCGTATTCCTGGATTACTAACGTTCAAGTTTGTATCTTTACGTTTAATATACTTATTTTTCTCTCTCAAATATCTGATTTGTTGTTCATTATTTTGTGCGGTTCCTATTACCGGGATACACAACACCCTCATTTCTGATTAAGTTCCCGTATTTACTAGCCTTCCCACGCAAGGCCAGATGTGACACATGGTCATTTTATAGTGGGTATTCCCGGCCATATAGCCGGGCCAAAAAATGTCTGTCTATTTTTCCCCAGTCGTGGTTCTACCCTTCGGCGGAACCACGACTGGGTTTGTGCTCTCAGCTCGGAAGCAGAGAGCGCCCTCTACCCGAAGGCAGAGAACTGACAGTGTCATAGAGCAGTCAGGCGAATGCCTAAGACCTTTCCCCTTTCTGATTAAGTTCCCTTAGAAATTTCAACTGTCTTTTACTGATGTTAACTATAAGTTTCTTTTTCTTTCCATTTTTTTTCGAAAACTTCGGTCTTTTAAGATATCCTCAACACATTTCATTAGAGCCATATCTCTGTTGTTTTAAGACTTTTCCTCATCTTTCAAGAGAATTCCCAGCATTCATTGTCTTATAGGAATATAGATATCCCGTTACACTTCAATACTTTTTATTTGATCCTAACAAAGTGTTCCTGTCTCTTAATACTCTGCTTAGGTTATCGAATGCATCTTTGGCTATCACAATGCACCTTCGGATTTATGTGTCACACATTCCGTCTTCTGTTAGAACACTTCCCAGATATTTTAATTCACACACACACACACACACACACATATATATATAGTCATCCGCATATATATATATATATATATATATACATATATATATATACATATATATATATATATATATATATATATATATATATATATGTAAATATATATTTATTATAATTTATATTTTAGAACATGTAAATTTTTTATATATATTCACTACTAATCGTACATTTGTTGATTCACTCGGATATATATTGTTATCAGTTTATCCACTCTGATATATATATATATATATATATATATATATATATATAGTATTGTGCAAAAGTTTTAGGACAAGAACTATTTTATCTTTTATGAGGCATCAAAATAAATTTTAAAATCACCCCTGTCCTAAGACTTTTGCAAGGGAAACAGATCTGTCTGCGGTTGACTATATATATATATATATATATATGTAAAATAATAATAATAAATCAACTTTTCCTTACACATAATGATATGTAGGGCAGCGTTTCCTTAACAAACTGTTTATTATGGGGCAGGATTGTTAGCCCTGCGCTAAACCCCCAAACCTGGAAGAAGGTGATTTTCTAAGCGTAGCTTAGAGGTAACACACGGTCGAAAGTAGGGGGTACCTAGTGAGGCTCGAACTCACTACTCAATTATAATGATTCTAGCAAGACGAGCTTGCTAACCATAACACCACGCCGAAGAGCCTATATATATATTTCCCTAGAGTGGCTCCGAACTAAATTACCTTATAGCAAAAATATGGAGAAGAGAAGGATGTGTGATTTAATGGCTAGGAACAAGAAATCGGAGAGCCGAGTTCGATTTCCAGCCGATTTCTTTACATTCGCTTACGTACTAACAACCTTGGGTAAGGTAGGAATGCTTCTCTTCTCTTTCACAGTTGTATAAGGATAGAGTGAGTGCTATAGCCTTGGTTGGCAACCAGTTTATGACAGAAAAAAATGGCTACTTACTGGGAGAAATCTTTTGCCTATTCAGTTACCAATCGAAAGAGACATGATCGTCCCAGCGTGTAACACATATCGTACTTGACTTAGAATATTTTGTCGATGGTTATCCTTCATATAAGATTCACTTTATATTCCTATGTAGACGGTATTTGCATCTGGATTGATTAGCTTTCACCTTTTACTGATTTCACAGTCTGAAGAGAGAATCGGCACAATAATCAAACGGTTCTTCATAATAACAGGCTTGGAGTTCTCTGAAACCCTTATTAATAAACGACCATTTAAGAGTCAATTACATCTGATAATTTTTTTTTTTGTATCATTTTTCTTGTGTTGTCTTAACGAAAATTGTTTTTTTTTATACTTTGAGGCAAATTCTTTCTTAGGAGAAATTGCTTGCTCCCGGATGTTCTTAAGACACAAAGAATTTATTTTACACTGCATTATTTAGATTCCATCGCCTCTTTTCTCTAGTAGAATTTTGTTATTCCTATCCTTAGAGAAAACCGAATAAGATTATATTTTTTATAATACCAAAATGAAGCACATGACATTGGCAGGATTATCATTAGATCCTTTGTTCATGAGACAATCCCGTAATTAATTAATTAAAATCAGAGAAATCCATGTAGGATGATGGTTCGACTTGTGGTTGATTTGAGAATCAAATGTATTTTGCAAGTGACTTAGCAGGAGAACATGTTTTTGGTTCCTGACATCCAGACATTGGAATATCCTTAATAAAAATGTTGTTTCTTCGACTTCTTCACGATAAGGATGAGTCGACGTCATTCCTAACATGATAGAATTCTCTCTTTGTCCACCTCTCTTTAAAATACTATATATATTTTGAGTAATATATGAAATTATTTGTTTGAACATTATTTTTAATCGATACTCATATTTGAGTAGATATTCTGTTTTTTGTACGGAAATGTGCGTCATTCGACAGGATTCGAACCTGCGACTCCTATCAACATAAGGGAAGCCACCAAGTGATATCTATAATTTATATCAACAATGTAAGGAAAAACTTTCACAATTGCCTCGTTTAATTATGTATTGAGTTTTCTTCTCAATATATATATATATATATATATATATATATATATATATATATATATATATATATATATTGGAACTGTTACGCACTCACACCCTGATTGAGCACTCTGGAAGAATGGTAGCTATTCTAGAAGGGATGAGCCTCTTAACCTGTTCAATTGACGTGGGTGGAGTGTGAACCGGGCGATAGATAGATCTATCTACTCCAATTGAAAAAGTGAGAAGATTGGAAAATAGAAAGCCGGAAACCACATCCTAAACAGGGAACAAGGGATGAGCCTCTTAACCTGTTCAATAGACGTGGGTGGAGCGTGAACCGGGCAATAGATAGATCTATCTACTCCAATTATATTAAGTATAATTAGTGGGGGATCATTTTATTACTTCATAACAACAGAAAACAGATCACCCAATTCATGCCCAGTAGAAGTTTTATGTTTCCAAATATTATATTCAGTCATTCAGTTAAGTGCCATACGTGATACACGATTTGGGCGATCATGTCTCGAAAGCGACATGACTGACTGGGCAGAAGAGTATCCCGCAGTAGGTTGCCAACGCTTTCTGCGGTAGACTGGTTGAAAGGGAAGGCTATAGAACCCAATCTGTCCTGCCATTTAACTTATAGCTGGAGGTAGAAGAGATAGATTATATTACATTATTATATTAAGTATAATTAGTGGGGGGTCAGTTTATTACTTCATAAGAACAGAAAACCGATCTCCCACTTTATGCCCAGTAGAAGTTTTAATTATGTTTCAAACTACTATATTCAGTCAGTCATTCAAGTGCCGTACGTGATACACGCTTGGGCGATCATGTCTTGAAAGAGACATAACTGACTGGGCAAAAGATTATCCCGCAGTAGGTTACTATTGCTTTTTGCGGTAGACTGGTTGCAAAGCAAGGCTATAGAACCCAATCTGTCCTGTTATTTAACCCATAATTGGAGAGAATAGACGGATTAATACCTTTCCCAAGGGTATTTGCGCGTAAGTGAATGCAATGAATTCAACTGGAATTCGAACTCACCTCCCCGATTTGTTGTTCCGAGCCGATATCTACTGCACCACAACGCACATCCATTATATATTGTAGCTATAAACATCAGTTCAAATGTATCATATGTTTGCTGGAATGAGTTTATTGTAAAAGTGTTATAAATTTCTGTATTTATTGACGAAACTCGGGGTGAAAATTCAAGGAATGTCGACTGATTGTATAGGATATGAATATAAGACATATAAAAGAAAAATTATTTTCCGTGGATTGGAAACATAAATGAAAGCGACGCCTAAAAAAGACGAGATGTGCATGGTTGTTCAGAAAGCCGAAAAAGATTGCATTCAGTTTTGCATTTCAGAAATGTAAACGCATATTCTAGAATGAATGGCAGGGAGATGAAATCATTAATATTTGGCAGGGGGTCCTGGGTACTACTGCCAGAGGACGTAAGCAAAAAGAAGAGCCAATCAGAAACCTGGGAGAAATTAGTAAATAGATGATTCATGAACACTTGTATCTAAAGCAAAGGTTAAACGAGAGGATCGTCTCAGATAGAGGTGATAAAAACAAAGAATTATAAAAATGAATATAATTAGTAACAAAATAATCGGAATAATTATGAGTGTATTGCCCCAGAGTGTTGGGATAAAAAGCAAAAATAACAAGATGGAGTACAAGGAGAAATAAATTTTCCTTATTCTTCTAGGTGCCCTCTCATTTCAAGACGTAGGCGATCATGACCTTCCACGACTCCCTATCACTGGTGGCTCTTAGCACACCTTCTCCTGTTACACCACCCAAACCCCGCTCTGCCATCCACTAGCTCAAACCCATAAATCTAGAATATAAATGTATAGAAACTAGCATGGCCATAAAATGAGGGATCAGTTTATATATTAATTATAATATAGAATTGATCTCCTACTTTATATCGACATTATAATTTCTTATAAACAATTGGCATATATCTTCTTCTATGTGCCCTGTCCCTTCAGGACGTAGGCGATCATGGCTTTCTACGTCTCCCTATCCCTGGTGGCTCTTAGCACACCTTCTCCTGTTACACCACCCAAACCCCGCTCTGCCATCCACTAGCTCAAACCCATAAATCTAGAATATAAATGTATAGAAACTAGCATGGCCATAAAATGAGGGATCAGTTTATATATTGATTATAAGATAGAATTGATCCCCAGTTTATATCCACATTATAATTTCTTATAAACAATTGGCATATATCTTCTATGTGCCCTGTCCCTTCAGGACGTAGGCGATCATGGCTTTCCACGTCTCCCTATCTCTGGTGTCTATTAATATGTTTTCTCCTGTTACTCCACTTAGTCCTCGTTCCGTCATCTACCTGATCAGGCCCTTCAAATATGTTATCCGCTGCCTTCCTCTCTCTCTTTTTCCTTCTATCTGGACTGTCAGTAACAGGTTCTCTAAGCCCTCCTTCCTCATTGGATGTCCCTGGATTTTCAGTCGTCTTTTCCTGATGCTCACTATTAGTTTTCTTTTCGTTTCCATTCGTTCCAAAACCTCATCATTGCTCACATGTTCGGTCCATGATATCCTCAGCATCCTTCTGTAGAACCACATTTCCGCTGCTTCAAGTTTTTTCTTCATCTTCGAGTAATAAATTAATTGCAATAATATATCTGGCTGTTATGGTATAGTAATAGTATATCTGGCTGGTGTGTTAGGATCAATGGTGTAGCTAGAGGGGGGTGAGGGGCGGTTCACCCTGGGCAGCGCTTTTATGGGGAGGCACTTTTGTGTCTGCTGTCGTCTATAAGCCTGTATTGACTGTATTGAAATAAAATTAATTTTAATGTTGGGATAGTTGAAGGACTGTTCGATTTCCAGTAAAAGGGATCGGTAACTTTTTGCTAAATATGTGCTGACTTAGGGTTTTAAAATCATTCAGTGTGTTAATAGCATACGTATATTAATACAAGTCAAGGTCAATATACCCGTTCTACAATATATTTCATTAGCAGTATAGCCCGGCGTTGCTCGGGTGTAATGAAAGCTTTAAAACTAATCCATGGTCCTGGAGCTCACAATCCTTGGACGTTGGCACGAAAGACTAAAAAGCAATAGTTGTTTCCAGTTAAAGCGAAACCGTAGACTGAAAGAAAAATGAATGGATGTAAGTCACATTTTGATTTCCTGGTATCGCTATCAAATTTTCTGCACTAATGTAAGAACTGCAACCTTGAAACTTCTGAATATCGTTTCTTATGTCTTTGTCTATGAGTGTATCAAATTTGATTAAAATCGGAATTCTCCTTCTATAACCTGATTTTTTCGATTATCGATTTTCGATATTTATCGGGGGTACTTCAACACAAAACCTAGTTAAGAACACTCACAGACCTTATAGTACAACTGTGTAAATTTTCAAGAAAAGAGGTTCAGCCATTTCGGAGTCTATAGGTAACGGACACACACACACACACACACACACACACACACACACACACACACACACACACACACACACACACACACACAGACACACACACACACACACACACACAGACACACACACACAGACACACACACACACACACACACACAGAGACAAAGTTCCATTTATAAATAAGTTTAGATTTAGATATAGTAATATATACAATAAAATGTAAACCACATTAATAGAAATTAGTTGTTCATAAGGGTTTTTTTTCAGTATCTAATATTAAGTTGAGCTTTACCCTTGTATGGGTTTTGCTCAATTTCGGTAAGATAATTCTTTGAGATTTACTTATTTTTTAAGTGTCCAGGTGTTAGGAAATTTCATTTTGGACTTAACACTGCTTCCATGTGGGAGAAAATTTGATCACAGGAATAAGCTGAACCAAAAACCAAAATGAGAGCAAAAAGCAATTTTCTTCAAACAGATGAAAGATTTCGAGAGCAGTTAATAACAGCAGCGCCTTTTCTAAATTATTGTCTTCCAGAAACTTCCTTAGTTCAACAAATCGTGCCACTGGAAATTTTTTTAGGTGACACGTGTGGTTGCCAACCCCTGACTTAAACTATGGCATATACCAGTCAGTTAAGTGCCATAAGTGATACACGCTTGGGCGATCATGTCTCGAAAGAGACATGACTGACTGGGCAGAAGATTATCCCGCAGTAGGTTGCCATTGCTTTCTGCGGTAGACTGGTTGCCGACCAAGGCTATAGAACCCAATCTGTCCTGTTATTTAACCCATAACTGGAAGGAATAGACGGATTAATACCTTTCCCAAGGGTATTTGCGCGTAAGTGAATGCAATGAACTCAGCTGGAATTCGAACTCGGCTCCCCAATTTCTCGTTCTGAGCCGATATCCAATGCACCACAACGCACATCCATGGCATATATATGTTGGCCTATTAATTCTCTATAGAACCACATCTAACACATGAAATAGTTTTTGGTGATGTCATTGAAGAATTTCCAACAAAAATTATAACTTACTTTGTAGAAAGTTTTAATTTTCATTTAAGAAATAAAAAATGGTTCTACTTTTTTCTTATCTCATTGTTGCTTTTTAATTGTTACTGTTGTGGATTCTTGTTTAGAAAACCACACAATATAATAATAACAAAAACATATATGAAAGGAAAAGTGTGAGTATATTGAATAAAAGATATACAACCTGTACACGGTTAGTAGATTCAGGGATATTTGTTAGTAGGAGTCAAATATATACAAGAAGTAAGTCCAGGCAATAGTCTGTATTCTTGCTGACCAACGAGCGGCGGTTCAACTGCTCTGACAAACACCAACTCTAACAACAACTATATTTAGTTGTCCCTCCCAGTAAGGGCAACATGTGACACATGGTCAGTCTTGACTGGGATTTCCGGGCTATATGGCCCGGCCAAAAAATGGCTGTCTATTTTTGCCCAGTCGTGATTCTACCATTCGGCGGAACCACGACTGGGTTATTTCTCTCTGCTCGGAAGTAGAGAGCGCCCTCTACCCGAAGGCAGAGCGCTGACAGTGTTATAGTTGAAGAGTCTCAGCAACTCTAACAACAACAACCCGTTTTGTGTAGGAAGGATTATTTGTATACCATGGAAGAGTCCATAGAATGTGTGAAAAGGGTTGACTTCCCAACAGTTACTGTTAAACTTTATGTATATTTGGTGTGTATGCTGTAATTCAGTAGTAAGCCACCGTCAGTTCGGGTTGACAATGGGTAGCATCTTAGTTGTCGGCTTGGCTGGAGAATCGGCGTCTGTGACTATAGAAGCCGATGCGGGGGTGACAGTCTTTGTTGCAGAGTATGTAAAAGTAATTATATAATGGCGCACAAAATAGTTTTATAACTTAAAAAGTTAGTCACGGTGCAATGTGTATTTTTTGTGGGGGGCCATGGGTTGTAAACTCGATGTCTGCCCAGGGCGGCCTACACTCTCGCTATGTCATTAGTTGGGATAAAAAGCAACAATAATAATGTAAACTCAAACGAGTAATAAGCAAAGTGCCTGTATACGGACAGGAAACGAGTTCAGCAGATATTCGAAGATAGAAAGGGATGTAAGACAAGGATATGTCTTCTCACCAGATCTATTCAACCTATACAACGAAACGATTATGAGAATCCTGGAAGTCCTACCAGGATTCGTTATTGTCGGTTGCAATCTGAACAATGTAAGATCTGAAGATGGTACAGTGTTGATAGCTGACACAGAAGAAAAACTACAACATCTCATACAGGAAGTAATTAAAGAAACCGGGGAAAAAAGGACTACATATAAACTACAAGAAAACTGAATGCATGGTCATCAGTAAAAAGAGGAGCCCAAAATGCCATTTACAGACCGGGGATACTAAAATCAAGCAGGTAAAAAATTTAAATATCTCGGAAGTATTCTAACAGAGAACGTTAAGTGTGACAGTGAGATCCAAATGTGAATTGGCATGGTCAAAGATGCACTTCAGAAGCTGAGTTGAGTATCGAGAGACAAGAAAATTTCGCTGGAAACAGACAAGAGACAACTGTAATGTCTGTCATTTCAATATGGCAGCGAATGCTGAAAAATCTAGACAGACATTAGTTAAATACTGGAAGCAACCGAAATGTAGTTCTACAGAATGCTGCTGAGGATAACATGAAGAGAATGGAAGCGAAAAAAAAACTATATTTAACATCAGGAAAAGAAAGCTGAAATTTCTTGGACATGTAATGAGAAAGAAGGGCTTGTAGAATCTGATACTCACAGGTCAGATGAAGGATGGAAAGGAAACTGATACTTAACATCAGGAAAAGAAAGCTGAAGTTTCTTGGATATGTAATGAGGAAGGAAGGCTTGGAGAATCTGATACTCACAGGTCAGATAAAGGATGAAAACGAAAAGGAAACTGATACTTACCATCAAGAAAAACCGCTGAAGTTTCTAGGACATGTAATGAGGAAGGAGGGCTTAGAGAATCTGATGCTCACAGGTCAGATAAAAGATGGAAACGAAAAAGAAACTAAAACCTAATATCAGGAAAAGAAAGCTGAAGTTTTGGGACATTTAATGAAGAAGGAGGGCTTGGAGAATCTGATGCTCACAGGTCAGATAAAGGATTGAAACGAAAAAGAAACTCATACTTAACATCAGGAAAAGAAAGCTGAAGTTTTTGGGACATGTCATGAGGATGGAGGGCTTGGAGAATTTGATACTCACGAGACGGATAGAAGAGAAGAGAGACAGGAGGAAAGCAACGTCTGATCTACTTGATGGGCTTGAGCAGATGGACGGTGAAGCAGGTTTTGGGATGGTTAACCGGAGAAAGGCTGTTAAAATCTACAACGAATAGGGAGATGTGGAAGGCTATGATCGCCTACGTCCTGAACGGTAACGAAACATAGAAGACGAATGAAATAATAGGAATCATGAAGAGTGTATTGACCCAGAGGATTGGGTTAAAAAGTATCAATAATAAGGCGGAATCAAAGTAATAAAAATTAATAGTAATAATGAGCGTATTTGGCAAAATACATGGGCATACAAGCAACAATAATTGGATTGAGTAAACCTACTGAAATATTTTCTAAGTCCTTTAAAAATTTGTTTGACCCCCAAGCAAGGAAGACTGCGACTGGTGCGCGGTAGGTTACAATGAGAGAAAAACAAAGGTACAGGGGATGATGAAGAAAGGATAAGAGAATGATGAGAATCACGGAGGTAGAAGATGAAATTGACGTTGCGTTTAAACTTTGGGGAATTGTGACAACCAGTATGCAGAAGGGGGTTCCACTGGTGAGAAATGTGAGAAAAGAAGCTAATAAAGCAGAATTGGTGGCTACATTCGACTGTTTGGACGGCAAATGAGTGGGATCCAGAAACCAGTTTTGTAGCACGAGTAAATTCATGTGGAGGGGGCAAAAGCCGTGAAAATATTTGTAGAAAAGACAGAGGGAAGCTACATACCGACGGTGAGAAAGTGAGTGAAGTCGAGCTGCTAAATCTGGATCGATTACTTTGCAAATCCTTCTTTGAATTTTGTCGAGAAACTCAAGGTGAATAGCGGAAGTGCCCAACCAGTTATGGCAACAGTACCAAATGCACAGACGAATGGTAGATTTATAAATGTGCAAGATGGATTCTGTCGAGAAAAACCTTCTGGCCCTACTTAGAGACCCGGCCTTCTTAGGGATAGATGTAACTATTTATTCGATGTAGTCGTTCCACTTGAAGTCAGTTGAGAGAGTGAGGCCGAGGAGGCGCAGTGTGTTACTTTCTGATAGAGTAGCGTCATCCATACTGATGGAAGGCAGACATGTTTTTTGTAGAGCAGCTTCGTTTTGGAAGCATTAAAATTTACGAGCCATTTCTTATCCCAATCCATCACAGATTGGAGGTTCTTTCCAAGAGCAGCTGGAGGTTAAATTTGTCAGTTTTGGCAAATTTCTTACTGAGATTGGAGAAAATTATAGTATCATCTACATAGATGTCTACTTGGGAAGTGATTACATCAAGAAGATCATTGATTAAGATCAGGAAAAGCGTAGGGCAGCGTTAGTATGAAAGGAACTGAAAGTATGCCTGTTCAAAACGACCTTCATTTAACCATTAGACAGGAACGATTGAATTAAATCAACCAGTCGTCCAGAGATACCGTAGCTTGTAGTTTGAGCAGAAGGCCAGCATCCCAAACACTGTCATACTGCTTGCTAAAGAGTAGGGTGTGAGATGCTGAACCATTTCAGCTTTTATAATAGTCACGAACACGTTACCAAAAAGAGGTAAGAGGTTGATAGGACGATAATTAGGGGTCAATGCCTCAGTTCTAGGTGAGAAGTCGGGTGTTGATACTTCATACTAGTCAAGCGTGGAGTTGAAAGAGAAGTTGCGAACAAAGCAGCCAGCCTTGTTCTCTATGGATGTGAGGACCTCAAATTGATTGAATGAAGTGGGGATCGAGGGTTTGCTATTGTTTAACACACTTTGGACAACCGCCAGAAGTCTTTGGAACCAAACTTACTAGACGCTTTAGGCTGCTTCATCCTATCAGCAAACAATAGCTTAGAATCTTTCAGGACACCCTTGCATTTATCACGAGCATAGACAAAACGTCGCCTATTGTAGTCAAATCGAACGCGTCGCTGAGAGAAATCCGGAAGAAGTTATTCCTCTGGGCATTGGCGGCCGAACAAGTAGGAGAAAACCAAAGAGACAAATGAGGTTGAAGACGGAATTTCCTGGCTGGGATGAAGGCATCGATACCGGCTTTTATCCAGGAGACACAGTATTCAACAGGGAGACTAAAGATATTGTACCAAGTTATATCAGAAATGAAGTGACGGAACGAGTTCCAGTTCGCTTTTTGATAGCAGCAAGATATTCTTCAGGTAGGAGGTTCCTGGAAGGAGGTGGATTGAAAAGAGATATTAGTGGAATCAACAGCATGATCATTTGCAAATAGTGCAGAGCTGCATGGCAGGGCAAGAGTCATAAATAGAAGCAAAGTAGAGATTTAGAAGGATAGCGTGTGTGATATGTTCGCAGACATAAACTCACAGTCAATGCATGCGGACATTAGAGTTCTTCTAAAAGTAACAGGGAATTGAAAAATCAGAGGAGGTCTTTTGAAGAATAAGAATGTAAATAAATAAAACTAGTAGTAAAATAATAGTAATAATGAATAGTATATTGATCCATTGTCTGCTCTCTGATAGCATTAAGATGTTTTGCTGGTAGGAGGTTCTATGAAAGAAGGGAAAGAGATATTATCGGAGTCAACAGCATGATCAATTGCCAAGAGGGCAGAGCTGCATGGCATGGCAAGAGTCAGAGATAGAAGTAAAGTAGAGATCTAGAAGGGAAGCGTGTCTTTCACGGTTGTCAAGGAAACGCATGGGGAAATCTGCTACTTGCGTAAGAGACTGATTGAGAACTCCAGGATATGGGTGCCAGCAAGATCAGCGATAGAGTTGTTCAACCGTTGGCATAGTGAGCATCAAAGTCAACGAACACAAATATGTTAACTAACAGGTGAGAAGAAATGGCCCTGTCTATATTATCTGAGATACTATCTAGTAAGGAGCAGTCAAGAGACGAAAGGGGAGTGGTAGAGAAAGAAGAGATAGCTGAATGAGTTTAAGTGACGGAGACACATGGATGAATAGTTTAGGGATTCAAGAGTTCACTAGCGAGTGTGATATGTTCGCAGACATAAACTCACGGGAAAATGCATGCGGACATTAGAGTTCTTCCTAAAGTAACAGGGAATTGAAAAATCAGAGGAGGGAGTTGTTAGCTTGTTTGGAGAATAAGAATATGAATAAATAAAACTAGTAGTAAAATAATAGTAATAATGAAAAGTATATTGATCGATTATTTTAGGATAAAAAGCAACAGTATAAAGCAATATACTAGTAAAAAAAATGAAGTATGTATTGACCCCGAAAATTAGAATAAAAAACAACAATGTCATGAAATAAAAGTATTAAAACTTGCTGAATACAGAATTAACTTTAGGATTCAAAAATGTAGTCTTTTAAAAATTGTTTTTATTATTTAAAACTATTATAATGTAGAATAAAAATTCAAACATTGGAAATATATTTTCGTTTGTTTGTAAAAAGTGAGATGGCGTAAATCTTCTTCACATTTAAAAATTCGCTGAGCGTTAAATTTTCAGTAAAAGCCTATGTCTCTACAAATCCCAAGAGAATAGGATATGTAGAAAAAATAACACGTGACCCGAGTTATGAAGCGGTTAAGAGAGTATCATTCAGGAAACATTCTCGCTAGAGAATGTTTCACAAAAAAGCACTTTTTGGAAATTGTTTTCTATAAATATTTTTCTGCTCTGACGAACTTGGGTCACTGATGCCCCCTCCACAAGAATTTAATCGGGCAACCAGACTGGCAACAATGTGAGATGACGTAAATCTCCTCCACTTTCGACTTTACACAGACATGTTCTTCATATACCATTTTAAACACAGTGGTGAATAACTGGCTGAAGATCACGATTTCTCCGCGTTCGTGATCCTTGAATTGTAGAATTGTTCCTTATTTATGGATGTACAGACGATCCATAAAGAAAAGAGTCAGGAGGTGTAAAATCTGAAGATAGTTGGCTATAAAAGTTTAGAATTTTGCAAAATTATTTCAAAATGTTTGGTTAAATCCAAGATAGAATACCAGTTATTTTTTCCAGTAAATTCTCGTACTTCACCATATGAATGTATTCCTCAGAAAAATTCAGTTGTTGGTGAGTTTTTTAAATATGCATTTCCGACATTTAGAGGCTATTTGGTGTACTAACTTAAGTAGAGAATGCTTTTTCTTCTGAAGGAAGCAAATAAAACTTTCTTTTCGAGTTAGCTTCAGCGTTAGAATTAAAAAAAAAGTATCACATTCACAAATAAATTTATAATTACTTAGTACAGAGGAATTATCTTCAAGGAAAAAAATGGAACATGTTTGACTATTAATCATGGAATAACATATAACGTATATTTGCAGTTCTCTTACCCGTAAGCTACAATCTTTTAAGTTCAAAATATCTAATTTGTCAATATATCAACCTTTTTTTTTGCAGTATCTTATAAAATTGTGGATTAGTATTTATTACCAAGATTTATTAACGTTAGACAAAATCATAACAAACTAAGATACTCAGGTGACATCGCACTGATGACATACACAAAAGAAAACGTTAGGAACTCCTAGACAAGGTAATAAACGAAAGCAAGAAGAAAGGACTAACTTCTTCTTTTTCTATGTGCCCTGTTCTTTCAGGACGTAGGCGATCATGGCTTTCTATGTCTCCCTATACCTGGTGGCTCTTACACTACACAAGCCCCGTTCTGTCACCCACCTGTTTAGGTCCTTCAAATATGTTATCCGCTACTTTCCCCTGTCTCTCTTTCCCTCTATCTGGCCTGTCAGGATATCCAAGCCCTCCTTCTTCATTCTGTCTCTTCCTGATGCTCAGTATTAATTTCCTTTATGTTTCCTTCCTTTCCAAAACCTCATCATTGCTCACATGCTCAATCCATGATATTCGCAGCATCCTTCTGTAGAACCACATTTCAGCTGCTTCAAGTCTTTTTCTGATGCTCTGTATTAATTTCCTTTTCGTTTACATCCTTTCCAAAACCTCATCATTGCTCACATGCTCGATCCATGATATTCGCAGCATCCTTCTGTAGAACCACATTTCCGTTGCTTCAAGATTTTCCTTTCATTTTTGATGATATTGTCCAGCATACACTGCCATACGGAAGAACTGACATCACATAGCAATCCAGTACTCTCTTCTTCGTGTCTAGCAAAATCTACTGAACTTCTGGAAGGCGTCCTTGGCCATGCCAATTCACCTTCGGATCTCTGTGTCACATTTTCCGTTTTCTGTTAGAACAGTTCCCAGGTATTTAAATTTTTGTACCTGCTTGATTTTAACACCCCCCGCCAACTGTATTTGGCATCTGGGGCTGCTCTTTTTGCTGATGACCATGCATTCGGTTTTCTTGCAGTTTATTTGTAGTCTGTTCTTGTCACTCTGCTCAGTTACCTTCTGTAGGAGGTCTTGTAGTTTTCTTTCCGTGTCTGCTATCAGCACTGTATCATCTCCGTACCGGATGTTTTTCAAATTGTGGCCTCCGATGACAAATCCTTTAATCACATAAAGTTCACAATTCTCCAAAGTAAACCTCTACCGACAACAAAAAATAGAATTCATAATACTACCCTCCAAAATTCTATGAATAGAATTTGAGAATCAACTAGTTATCCCCAACACTAGGGTCATCATCCCCCACCTTCATACGATTAAAGATCTGTTTACCACGAAATATGGACCCAACAACACATCAGATGCCGAGATTTATAGTATGAATCTAAACTTATTTATAAATGGAACTTTGTCTGTGTGTATGTGTTTGTCTCTCTGTGTGTATCCGTTACCTATAGACTCCGAAACGGCTGAACTGATTTTCTTGAAAATTTACTCAGTTGTACTATAAACGTCTGCGAGAGTTCTTAGCTATGTTTTGTGTCGAGGTACCCCCAATAAATATCAAAAATCGATAATCGAAAAAATCGGGTGATAGAAGGAGTGGTCCGATTTTAATCAAATTTGATACACTCATACATAAAGACATAAGAAACGATATTCAGAAGTTTCAAGGTTGCAGTTCTTACAATAGTGCAGAAAATCGGTAATATATATATATATATATATATAAAAGGCAAGATGTTTGTGTGTGTATCTGTTTATCTACCTGTATGTCTGTATTTTTTCAGCCTTTTTATTTTAGTTTTTGCTTCGGGTTTGGCTCTAAGTAGGTGTAATTGCCGTTCTTAGTCTCAGCCATGATACCATTTGCTCAGAGGACTTATTTAGCCTTCAAAATTCAGTTAACGACTAAAAAAACTTATTTGATATCGATACCAGGAAATCAAAATTTGATTTACATCAATTAATTTTTCTTTCAGTCTATGGTTTTACTTTAACTGGAAACAATTATTGCTTTTTAGTCTTTCGTACCAACGTCCAAAGAGTTTAAGCTCCAGGGCCATGGATTAGTTTTAAAGCTTTTATTACACCCGGGCAACGCCGGGCTATAGTGCTAGTATAATATAAATACCTGCAAAGTCAGAAATCTAAAAGTCAGCATGTATGAACCTAAGCAAGATCTTTATTAGGCAAACCTCTGAAATTGCTCGTACCACACAGAAACAAGAAAAGCCATCACGTCGATTTAAGAAATGCTATCCTAATAAAAAAAAACATAATTTGTTATTTAGAAATTACTTTAAAGGAATTCTGATAAATATTGTATCATCGATAAACACATACAAAATATTCTTTGTTATATTTCCAACTTTAAAAAATTAATTCCCAAGGGATCTAAGATCAGACTGCCGACAACTAATATAATCTGCATTATTTGAAATTCATGCAAAATATCCCCCAATCAACGTACAGACACTACCAGGCAGACATAAAATACCCAAACGATGCCCACACGACGCACACACACAGTCACACATTATTAAAGATTCTACACATGAACGCTATCCTGCAAGACAAATACACGTGAGGTCTGCTTAAATAATTCAAAACCCGAAAACAAAACTTACAAGAATGTCCTCTTTCTTATTTCATTATTGATGGAACTTCAATAAAAGCAAAACATGTTAATATATAAACTTTTCCTATTTGTTCCTATTATTTTGTCGGATTCTAATTTATATTTGATCCCAATTCGCACACACACACACACACACACACACACACACACACACACACACACACACATATATATATATATATATATATATATTGGGTTCTATAGGTTGGGTTCTATAGCCTTGGCTTGCAACCAGTCTACTGCAGAACGCAATGGTAACCTACTGCGGAATAATCTTTTGCTCAGTCAGTTATGTCTCTTTCAAGACATGATCGCCCAAGCGTGTATCACATACGGCACTTAAATGACTAACTGAATATAGTAGGTTGAAACATAATTAAAACTTCTACTGGGCATAAAGTGGGAGATCGGTTTTCTGTTGTTATAAAGTAATAAACTGATCCCCACTAATTATACTTAATTATATAATAATGTAATGTAATCTATTTATTTTTCTTCCAGCTATGAGTTAAATGGCAGAACAGGTTGAGTTCTATGGCCTTGACTAGCAACCAGTCTACCGCAGAAAGCAATGGTAATCTACTGCGGGATAATCTTTTGCCCAGTCAGTTTTGTCTCTTTCGAGACATGATCGCCGAGCGTGTATCACGTATGATAATTTAAATGGCTGACTGAATAATTTTAAATTAGTTGGTTTTCTAGCATTCTCAGGAAAGATTTGCTGTGTCGGTTGAATGAAGAATACCCGAAACTGCCCTGTCGATTCAAGAAGGCGTTGAAAGCAAAACTTCGGGGCAATTTCCAGAAAAATGTGTGTGTGTGTGTGTGTGTGTGTGTGTGTGTTTAGGTCAGTGTACCTGTTCACAGAATTGGCAATACGATAGAATGGACACTTAAGGCTTTGACTGTACGGAGCATCATCCTTATTTAGCAGACATTTCCGATCCTTAAAAGGACTTTGAAAGTGAGGAATTTCTGGAATGGTTCGAAAGTAATAGTAGCTTCGCAGAAATATTTCAGTGATAAACCATTAGAATCTCTTTGGAAGGGTCAAAAGAACTCGAAAAAATGATGTAGCATGTGTGTAGAACTGCGAAATGAATATCTGAAATAGCATGTTTAATGGATTTGCTTCATTCCATTCTTGGATAGATAATGTAACTTTCAACAACCCCACTAAAAGATTATAATGAGTCAGTTAACATTTTTAAAACCCTCGTTTTGGGAAATATTCCAAACGAAAGATTACCGTTTGCTACACCTTACCCGTTGCTTATAATGTAATGTGTGCTGCTCCTTGACTATTACAGTGTATCAAATGCATTTTCGCTTTTTCCAAATCGCTACACCAAAGCTTACTTCATGAAACGGCTTACGGCCATATCACATTGAATACACCGGTTCTCGCTCGATCACCTAAGTTAAGTAACGTTGAGCCTAGTCAATACTTAGATGGGTGACCGCTTGGAAATACCAGGTGTTGTAAGCGTTTAGTGACTGGTGTGCGTTGTGGTGCAGTGGATATCGGCTCGAAAAGAGAAATCGGTGAGCCGAGTTCAAATTCCAGTTGAATAGCCTGCATTCACTTAAGCACTGGTACCCTTGGGAAAGGTATTAATCCGTCCCTTCCTTTTGGGTTAAATAACAGCGTAGGACTTGGGGACCCTGCCCTTAAAAACAAATCCCAATGAATCTTGATACTCGAAAAGTAATATTTAATATAAAATATTATAAGATATCTCTGTATAGAGAGCTCAATAGATATTTTTTTTTTTAATCATTTCACCCCGAGCAAGGCAGAAACGCCACTGATGTGCAGGGGGTTACATAAATGTAGAAAGATTAATTAGAAAAGAGCGAGGAGTACAAGAAAGGAACAATAGAGATCTGAGAAAGCAGGTGCAATGACAGATACATGGGCGGAGAGAAAGTGAAGATTATACAGGGGAGGGGAGAGAGCTGGAGTCCAGTGGTTAGTAGGTGAGTATTAACTTTGCTTTTAAATTTCTGGAGGTCGTAGCCGTCAGGAAAGCAAGAATACGGGAGTGAGTTCCACAGGCGGGAAGTGCGAGAGAGGAAGCTGCAGGAGTAGAATTGTCGTCTGCGTTTGGCTAACCTGACTGTGAATGAGTGGGACCCAGTTGCCAGTCTGGTTGCACGGGTAAACACCTGTTGAGGAGGCATCAGTGACTTAAGCTCATCCGAGCAGAAGCCATGAAAGTATTTATAGGAGAGACAGAGGGAGGCCACATTTCGACAATGGGGAAGTGGCTGCAGTCGAGTCGCCAGATCAGTACCTATCACATTACAGACTCTCCTCTGGAGCCTGTCAAGAACACTGAGGAGAACGGCAGGGGCACCTGACCATAAATGGCAACAGTTACATATAGGGAAGCTGAACACATCATCTAAAGTGGTTATAAACAATAATTTATTTAGACGGGCAAATATGCCCATCTTTTCAGATTAGGTTTTTTCTTGTAATTTAATTTTCTCAAAACATTCAAAAATGTTTCAAAAAGGAGGAGTCCAAGTAATATGGCTGAAGAGTAGTGTTATCTTGTCATTCAGAAGAAATAGCCAATTATTAAACTAGATAAATGAAGTAATTTCTCTCTCTCATACACACACACACACACGCGCGCGCACACACACACATATATATATATAGTCATCCGCAGACAGATCTGTTTCGCTGTATCACAGCTCATCAGTACGGTTAGACATCCGATTGCTTTTTAACCCAGATTTGAAACTCGACCGAATTGGCACCAGTTGTCGATTCTACCTCTGAGCTACGGGCGCTCGGTAGAAGGAGGCAGACATTTTAGCGTGTATATTATCATTATACTCGCCCAATAGCTGAGAGTGTTCTAATTCATTGTTGAATGAACGATGCGTAGATGCTAGAGTAGCTACTGTTTTTCAGAGTCTACCATCCCTCCAGAGTGCTGAATCAAGGTGTGATAGCATAAATAGTTATCTGCAGACAGATCTGTTTCGCTGTATCACTGCTCATCAGTACGGTTAGACATCCGATTGCTTTTTAACCCAGGATTGAAACCCGATCGAATTGGCGTCAGTCTGAGCTATGGGCGCTCGGTAGAAGGCAGACTTTTTTAGAGTGTATATTATCATTATACATGCCCAATAGCTGAGAGTGTTCTAATTCATTGCTGAATGAACGATGCGTAGATGCTAGAGTAGCTACTGTTTTTCAAAGTCTACCATTCTTCCAGAGTGCTTAATCAGGGTGTGAGAGCGTAAATAGTCATATGATAAAATGACTGATATGTCATATCTGAAATAATATGTGAAATATCAATTGAATGCTAAATTTCTTTATTAATTCTGTTTTTAACATTTTGTTGAAAAAGAAATATCTTCTGAAACAATTGAAAAAATTTTAGGAAAAACGATTTTGCTTCTTTTTTTCAGTTGTTCTTGGGTCGTCCTTCATGAACGAAATGTCGATATAAAAAATTCATACATCTGGTTTTCATATATTCATCTTTGTAATTATATAATTATCATTTTTGATATTATATCCTAAATAGGAAAGGTATATATACTCACCATTTTTATATAAAGAAAATCATAGTGTGATATGTTTTATACATTAAAATGCCAAGCACACACTGGCTTATTATATATATATATATAGATTAATTTGTATATATATATATATATATATATATATATATATATATATATTAATTTGTGTGTATATATATATATAGATAGATAGATAGATGAAGAGATTAATTTGTATATATATATATATATATATATATATATAGATTGATTGATATATTAATTTGTATATATATATGGATAGATTAATTTGTATATATATATACAGATAGATTAATTTTTAAATATATATATATATATATATATATAGATAGATAGATTAATTTGTATATATATATATATATATAATTAGATAGAATAATTTTTAATATATATATAGATATATAGATAGATAAATTAATTTGTATATATATATATAGAAAGATAGATAGATTTGTACATATATATATATATATATATATATATATATAGATAGATAGATTAATTTGTATATATATATATATATGTATTTTAATCATATCACTCCGAGCAAGGCGGTAACGCCACTGGCGTGCAGGGGGCTACGTAATAGTGAAAAGATTGGAAAAGAGAAAGCCGGAAACCACATCCTAAACAGGGAACAAGGGATGAGCCTCTTAACCTGTTCAATAGACGTGGGTGGAGTGTGAACCGGGTGATAGATAGATCTATCTACTCCAATTAAGATCTATCTACTCCAATTAGATCTATCTACTCCAATTGTATATATATATATATATAGATAGATAGGTTAATTTGTATACATATATAGATATATAGATAGATAGATTAATTTGTATATATATATATATATAGATAGATAGATTAATTTGTATGTATTCCATTCTATTTCTTTTGGTTTTTATCACAACTCTCAGCTTGTTATGAAACGAAATTTAATTAAGTAGCGTGGCCCGGAGATATAGACATCTTTTTAGACTGTTGAGCTTTTGTGAGTCTTTGAATCGTAGATAAATTTACCACCAATTAAAATATTTTAAAAATATGTAGGAAACATTAAAACGTCCAGAATGTTTATAATAACCTGATATTTCTTTCTACGCCGTAAAAATTAATATTTCATTAGCTGTTTTTTTCTACTGTAAAATCAAGTGTTTTCCTCGGTGTTTAACATTTGAACATCATTCATATCTTAGCCCTGTTGGCGGCGCATCAGAATACGCCAACTGCCATCCTGCAGAGGGTAAAAGTCCCTCAATGGGGCCACCTGCTAACTGTGGGTGGCGACCCGTAATGCTTGAGAACGGAATCCTGCTGGTTGAGCTGATCATGTCCAGGATATTATAAGGACATGATCCTGCAACACACCACTTTGGCCCTGACTTGAGCTAGATGGGCGGTTGGATAGACCCGATCCAATCAATCGGTTGGTCATGTCTAGCACTAAATCTGAAAAACATAACAAGAAAATACGCCCACGCTCTCCACATTATACAATAAACGGGTTTAGTAAGCGATGGCTGAAGGGTCCAACAACTTGTTGGACAAAACATGTTACCAACAACACTTTATTGAATTAAAAATGTTACCAACAAAACTTTATTGAATGAAAAATGTTACCAATAAACAAACAAAAGCAAAAAACAATGATTCTGGGTATGACTGTAAAGTGCATCCGGCAGCAAGGCCTCTAATTGTGAGGTTGTGAGGAGCATGGGACCACCTCTTAATTGCTGTTGTTCCCAAGTCCACCCTGACCCGTAGTGGTAGCACCTATTAGGCGCCTAGTTATGGGTAAATAGTTGACAACCAAATTGGGGTCAAAATGCTATAAAAGTATTCAACAAACTTTTTAATGAAAAACGTTACCCAACAATCCTCCCCACCAAAAA
>JBBBDQ010029769.1:18072500-18085000 GCA_037127315.1 Ascarosepion bandense | reverse complement strand
TGAATTAAATTATTTTTGAAGTTATTATTTTTAAATATCTTGGTAAAAATATTATTTTTTTCATCTGTTACTACACTTGATGTAAGTTCATGAAATTTTAAGAAATCAAATTTTGTTGGGAAAATTGGTTTTGTTAAACGCAGGACTCATTGGAGAATGTAAATCATTTATTGTTCTTTTTAAACATTTTACCTCTATTTCCGAAAATTTACTCTCAATAGTAAAATAAAAAAATGCAATATGCCTATGATATTATTTAATTTGAGAAGCTGTTAATAAATAACATAAATTAAGGACCTTATAGTCTGAAGAAAACAAAAATTTCGATAATAATGAAATTTTATGAGATTTGTTTTCATCTTATTTTAATTATAATAATTCATAAATTTTCAAAAATATATTTTAAAAATATTTCAAAGATTTATTGTGGTTAGTTTATAAACTTATTAAGCAAAGATTATCTTTACTAATCGAAAGTTTAAAAATTTAATACTAATTGTGTCACAGATGTATAATTTATTTTGGTAAGATTTTTGTTTTTAAATGTGTCGATCGCTTAAAAATGTCCGAAAAATTGAAAGATTAAAAAAAAAAAGTTGAAAAATTTTATGTTCCAATCAGTATAATTTCTGTTTGCAACACACCAGAGTATTTTGCTTATTTTGTAAATTTAGTCATTTAGCTTTCAATTAAAACTAAAATAAACGCTTGAAGAATTTTATTTTTTATTTAAAAAATCAATTTAAAAGTTAGTGGAGGTACCTGCATAATAGACAATTCCGCCTCGATCACGTAGAAAGAGGGGGGAAAGACGCTACTTAGTTTGAATGAGAAAATGAAAGAAAGAAGGGAAGATAGAAGAATTTGATGGTTGTTTCAGAGAAATGGAAAATAAATTGTTAATTTAAAATATTTGTATTTGTACCCACTTCTTAAAATAACGACCAGAATTCATATTTATGATTGTTAAATGTTAACGCAATAATTTGTTAAAGTTGATAAGCTCAAATATTTAAAGTTGTGATAAGGGAATTTCTACGGATATTTTTTTTGTAGATCTCAACATGAGTTTATTCAATCATTAACTTAAGAATTAAGATTCATCAGTATATTAAATTAGGAAAACTGTGAAATTTCCACGGCTATAACTAATAATAATGAATAGCTTCAGAGATATTACAAATATTACAACTGCTTATTTTATTGTGTAGAAGCTTTCACTACTGGCGTTGCTCCGATTAGCATTTTACAATGTCAATGGGAAAACTAAAAGACAATCAAAGAAATCTTAGAGAAGTGCCGACACGGTATAAAACGTCAGTGTGTCGTAAACACAACTGCCCCAATTTATTCCAGCAAGAACTGGTTGTGTTCAACTAAATTGGATTCCTGGGGTATGGGGTGTCGGTGAGTGACTGGTGAGAAAGACCGCAATGTTTTTAAGCGTCACGTACAGCTCCAGCTACTTTAGGACATTTTTTAAAAAACATTGTTTGTTGTCACACACACACACACACACACACACACACACACATACACACACACATACATATATATAATATTAACTATGGTAATTACAATACCAATAGTAACAGAACTAGCTCTGCCAAAACTAGTACTAATTAAACTATAATTTAAATCGTCTTGAACAACCCACTGAGGACGAACTCGGAGGGAAAAGAAGGGGACGTAAAAAAAGAAACATACGAAGTACATGAACAAAAAGTCAAGCACTCGTAAGAAATAAAAAAAACCCAAGACGAAAACCCTAACACAAAAGCGCTCAATGCGAATATACTTTATATATATATGTATATTTTCGTATATATATATATATATATATATATATATATATATATATATATACATAAGTGTGTAAGTGTGTATGGGATGGGTTGACTGTTGGAGTTGTGTATGACGGTTGAAGGCATTTTGCTTCTTAATAGAAATGACAAAATTGACAAAGAAAAGAATCTGACGAGGGCGGGGTGTTAAAAAATGAAGCAATATAAGAAAAATTTTCCCACAACGTTAAAAAAAGACAAAAGTCAAGAAAAATAACGAATATTATGTTTGCGTCATTATTTTTCAAAAGTTTCCGATCTCTTTCACACAGACACGCGCACTCACATACACACACACATACGCTCATGCACACACACGCACACACATACAGACATACACACACACACACACACACACACACATATATATATATATATATATATGCGATGGGCAAATTGTAGCCATTTCATATTTTTCATTTCACGCATTTCTGTTTGTTTTTGTTTGCGCCAACTGTACAGTATAGTAGGGTCAGTTGGGCACCATCTGTAAAAAAATATCATGAGGCAATTTATTCCACAAGAAATCTGGAAACGGCATATTGTACTACTTGCCATCCACACCGGAAGCTCCAAATCGATGATTTCAATGTATTTTGGTGTCAATCTGAGGACAGTGCAGAGGATTCGGAAAGAGTTGGATGAATCTAATGATGGTTATGGAAGTGTTTGGAGTGATCACAATAATGACGACGTTACGCCTCCATTCACCTTCCCACAGGGCCTCAGATTATATACGGAAACATGAACTCCTAAAGATGGTGGCTGCTATAAAACCCCATATCTGGCAACAGGACTCTGCACCATGTCACACAAGCAGGAGGACCCAGTCATGGCTCTCAGTCAGTTTCTGCGTCCTCATCAACCCTTACATCTGACCATTTAATTCCACAGACTGCAATCCCCTTGATTAATATGTTTCTGGCGCAGGTGATAGAGAGGCAAACAAAACTCCTTGTAACAGGAACTGAAGGCAAGAATTATGACAGAATTCAGCAACTTAAACACGGCGACCGCTCAAAAGAGTTGCATGAGATTCCGAAGTGGTCTGGAAGCCATGGTTGAAGTCTATGGCGATTTTGTTGAATGAATTTATTCTTTAGTATTTCAGGATATTTTTGGTGTAATGCATCTGTTAAAATGAGATATCAGTGTTATAATAATAATAATAACCATATATATATATATATATATTGTCATCAGCAGACAGATCTGTTACGCCGTACCACAGCTCATCAGTACGCTTAGATTCCGATTGCTTTTTTACCCAGGATTGAAACCCGACCGAAATGGCGTCAGTCGGCGACTCTACCCCTGGGCTATGGGCGTTCGGTGGAAGTAGGCAAACTTTTTAGTGCATATCATTATACGCGCCCAATAGCTAGAGCGCTCTAATACATTTCACTGATATATATATATATATATATATATATATATATATATATATATATATATATATATATATATATATATCTCGTGATTCTACCCTTCGGCGGAACCACGACTGGGTTAGTGCTCTCTGCCTTCGGGTAGAGAGGTGACAGTGACAATGGCAGTTGCAACTACATTATTTAGCTGTCCCTCCCAGTAAGGGCAACATGTGACACATGGTCAGCTTATAACTGGGATTTCCGGGCTATATGGCCCGGCCAAAAAATGTCTGTCTATTTTTGCCCAGTCCTGCTTCTACCCTTCGGCGGAACCACGACTGGGTTATTGCTCTCTGCTCGGAAGCAGAGAGCGCCCTCTACCCGAAGGCAGAGAGCTGACAGTAACAAAATATCAGTTTTGTAACTACTACCGTTCTCTGTATAAGCAGGATTATATGTACACATAGGCGAGTCCATTCTTATGTGTAAATCGGGGTGTTCCCCCCAAAATACCCATCTCTTAACCTCTTGACTCCAGTTCTTTCTACATCTTTTCCTTTCTATCTAACTTTGCAACTGTCATCACACTTGTATTCCCATTCTTCTCTTGCTCCCTTCTCTGAAACCTCCTGTAACTGCTTCGTCTTTCTTTTTACTCTCCTCCTATCTAATCTTTTTCTCTTATGTAGCCTCCTTGCTTGGGGTGAAACGGTTAAAAATATTGATAAAGTAGAAAGTCTCTCTCTATCTCTTAGATATCAAATTCCTAGTTTGTGTTTGCTGGGAACACCGAAAATTAATTAATTATATAAAAATGGGCTGTCTTTTTTTGCGTGCGCAAACAGCATGTAAAACAGGTGATTGCTGTTTTATCATTCATCATTACAACAAAGGGTCTTATATTCTGCCCAACTTATTGATTCTTGCTTTACGTAGTTTAACATGTAGATGAGATTAGACTGACATCGATATGAGCAGTCTGATATAGAGAGATGGATAGACTGACATTGCCGGAAGGAAATAGATCTCCACAGATTGAGAGCAATATATTGATCTAAGCAGAATTATATATATATATATATATATATATATATATATATATATATATATATAATTTCCTGTACATACAGTGCTATGATAACTCGCTAAGAGAGCTCGAAATATGTATGTATAATAATACATATAGAGCAAATATAAGACAAGATTTAGGCAGACACGTTATTTCATGGTAAATCGAAAGTATGGGCCTATTTCAGGCGAACCATCATCAGCTTCCGTCTTTATTGTACGGAAGATTTCAGAAGATTCGTGTAAAATCTTCTGTACAATAAAGATGGAAGCTGATGATGGTTCGCCTGAAATAGGCCTATACTTTCGATTTACCATGAAATAACGTGTCTGCCTAAATGTCTTCTTAAATATATATATATATATATATATATATATATGTATATATATATATATATATAAATTAATCATTTCACCCCGAGCGAGGCGGAAATGCCACTGGTGTGCGGGGGGGGCTACATAACTGAAAGAAGATTAATTAGAAGAGAGAGAAGAGGAGTACAAACCAATTAGATAGGAGCAATAGAAAGATGAGAACGCAGGCGCGATGACAGTTTCAAGGGTGGAGAGAAAGGGAAGGATATACGGGGTGGGGGAAGAGTTAGGGTCAAGTGGTTAGTAGATGAGTATTGACATTGCATTTAAATTTCTGGAGGTTGTAGCCGTCAGGAAAGCATGAATATAGGAACGAGTTCCACAGGCGAGAAGTGCGAGAGAAGAAGCTGCAGGAGTAGAATTGTCGTCTGCATTTGGCTAACCTAACTGTGAATGGGTGGGACCCAGTTGCCAATCTGGTTGCACGAGTAAACACCTGTTGAGGAGGCACCAGTGACTTGAGTTCGTCTAAGCAGAAGCCATGAAAGTATTTATAGAACAGACAAAGGGAGGCCACATTTCGTCGGTGGGGAAGTGGCTGTAGTCGAGCCGCCAAGTCAGCACCTATCACGTTACTGACTCTCCTTTGGAGCCTGTCGAGGACATTGAGGTGAACGGCAGGGGTGCCTGACCATAAATGACAGCAGTACTCCATGCACAGTCGAATGGTAGACTTGTATATATGCAGTATGGATTCAGGCGGAAAGAACGTTCTGGATCGACACAGTGACCCAACCTTCTTAGCAGTGGATTTAGCTATGGATTCGATGTAGCGGTTCCATTTGAGATCAGAATAGAGGGTAAGGCCGAGGAGGCGCAGTGTATTGCACTCAGGGAGAATCGTTTGGTCCATGCTTATGGGAGGCAGGAGAGGTTGCCTGTGATGGTTGACAGACAACAGCTTGGTCTTAGACGCATTGAAATTGACAAGCCACTTCTTGCCCCAATTCACCACAGAGTGTAGATCCCGTTCAAGGTCAGCAGCGAGATTATGTCTGTCCGCCAAGCCAGGTTTCTTACTGATGCGGGAGTATATTGTGGTGTCATCTGCGTAGATGTCTACTTGGGAATTGATCTCATCTGGGATGTCGTTGATGAAAATAAGGAAGAGCATAGGGCCCAGGATAGAGCCCTGGGGGACACCGGTATTCGTGCTGTAGGATGAAGAGGCATGCCTATTCAAAACGACCTTCATTTTGCGGTTGTTTAAAATGATTGGATTAGGTCAAGCAGGCGTCCGGTAATACCGTAACCCCGTAGCTTGCAAAGAAGGCCAGAGTGCAAGACCCTGTCAAAAACCTTGGAGATGTCCAGAGCAACCGCACGAGCCTCGCCTGACTCATCGAGGGTCTGGAGCATGTACTCCGTAACGGTTGTTAGCATATCGGCAGTGGACCTGGCAAAAGGGAAGCTATATTGCCTGTCAGAGATATATATATAATTGTTTAATTACTTAGTTTTTGGTCATAATAAAATTATACCAAGTACATATTTGTATTAAAAAGTGTACAATACAATTAATATTGTAGAATTTTTGCATATTCTTCATTTGTAAACGGGTTATTAGGCGACCTAGGTTTCTACCTTAAACTTAAAAAATTGCACAAAATTGGCTAGCCACGTGTGGAAATTAAAATTAAAATATGGAAAAGACACAGACATAATGTGGAGTATTGTGGAGATAGCCAAACCTTACAACAGTGGCAAAATATGTAAACGAAATCTGGTGAAAAATGGGGGCACTTTCTGTCTAGTGAGTAAGTCCCAAAAAGTAGACAACTCTCACCGCAAAACTACAAAATTTATAATCCTACCAGATCATTAACATTATTAACAAAATTCCAGAACTAACTAGCCATCCTTGACATGAGTATCATAAGCACCACCTCCAAGAAGATCAGAGGTCTTGTTCGCACCAAATATTAGTTCTCTTTAACTCATTCAAGATAGACCGGTCAAATGATATAGACATGGATATTTTATTGTATCAGGTTTCAATGGGAATGAGCAGATCTAGATATTTTGAGTCAAAATACCTCAACCATATAACCTGATCTTAATCAGACTAGAATATATATGATAAAAAGGAATTAACCTGTGTTGGCAATTCACGAATTTAATTTGAATAGGAATTAAATTGAAACTAGTGAGATTTAAAAATAGTTCAGAATCAGTTCATCATTAAGTTGTACAATGGGTTGACAGTCCACTGTTTGTAGTGATTTACATTATTAAAAATGCTCGACAATTAGTAGAGCATTATATATGGTAACATTTTTATTATAATTTTATAATAAAAAATATTACTGTATATATGTATATATATATATATAGATATATAAACTTATTTATACATGGAACTTTGTCTCTGTGTGTGTAGGTGTGTGTGTGTGTGTCCGTTACCTATAGACTCCGAAACGGCTGAACCGATTTTCTTGAAACTTTGCACAGTTGTACTATAAGCGTCTGCGAATGTTTTTAGCTAGGTTTTGTGTCGAGGTAGCCCCGATAAATATCGAAAATAGATAATCGAAAAAATCGGGTTATAGTAGGAGTGGTTCGATTTTAATCAAATTTCATACACTCATAGACAAAGACATAAATGATATTCAGAAGTTTCAAGGTTGCAGTTCTTACAGTAGTGCAGAAAATCGATAATATATATATATATATATATATATATATATATATATATATATATAAAAGGCAAGATGTTTGTATGTATGTATGTTTATCTGTCTGTATATCTGTATTTTTTCAACCCTTTTATTTTAGTTTTTGATTCGGGTTTGGCTCTAAGTAGGTATAATTGTAGTTCTTAGGCTTAGCCATGATACAATTTACTTAGAGGACTTATTTAGCCTTCAAAATTCAGTTTCCGACGAAAAAACTTTTTTGATATCGATACCAGGAAATGAAAATTTGACTTAGATCCATTCATTTTTCTTTCAGTCTACGGTTTCGCTTTAACTGGAAACAACTATTGCTTTTTAGTCTTTCGTGCCAACGTCCAAAGAGTCTGAGCTCCAGAACCATGGATTAGTTTTAAAGCTGGGTTAATACGCCGGGCTATACTGCTACTATATATATAAATGAATAAGGAACGAAGAAAATAATCGCAACGTTCCAAACATTAATTGAAAACAGTGCTCATTATAAAAATAGAGCAATGGTTATTTATTATTAATTATACTTTTGAACATGTACAAACTACAAGTTACTACAATATTGTACATTTTGTTTCGACATTGAAAGTACAATGTCCCTTCTTCTTCTTCTTCTTCTTCTTCTTCTTCTCTTTTTATGTGCCATGTTCTTTCAGGACGTAGGAGACAATGGCTTCCACATCTCTCTGTCCCTGGTGGCCCTTAGCTTGCTTTCTCCTATTGCACCATGCAACCCTCGTTCCGTCATCCACCTGATCAGGTCCTTTAAATATGTTATCCGTTGCTTTCCCCTGTCTCTTTTTCCCTCTATCTGGGCTGTTAGTATCAGGTTCTCCAAGCCCTTCTTCCTCATGTCCCAGGAACTTCAGCTGTCTCTTCCTGATGCTCACTATTGGTTTTCTTTTCGTCTCCATCCTTTCCAATACCTCATATTTGCTCTCATGCCCGGTCCATGATAACTGCAGCATCCTTCTGTAGAACAGCATTTCAGTTGCTTCAAGTTTTTCCTTCATCTTCGAAGATATTGTCCAACATTCACTGCCATATTGAAGAACCGACATTACATAGCAATCCAGTAATCTCCTCTTTGTTTATAGTGAAATTGGCCTGTTTCTCAATACTTTCAGGTAGTTAATAATGATGTATGGGGGGATACATAAGAGTAAACCTTTAGACAAGAAGAGGGTGAAGAGAAAGACGAACCAGTTATAGGGGGTGTCAGAGAAAGGGCAAGAGAAGGATATAAACACAGGTGTGAAGACAGTTAGGAAGGTAGAGAGAAAGGAAAAGAACAAGATAAGAATATCAGTGGCAGTACCGTCTTGCTTAGTGTAAAACGATAAAAAAAAATAAAAACAAGTGAAGACTGTCTGTTTCCTGTTAGAACGCAATATTAAGGTTTGTAGATTGCGTTTAAGTATGAAACAGACTTTCGCCACTCGGTGTTGACCTCAGTGTCCACTTTTATATTTACATACGTTATGTATCTGCTATAGAGCACTTTCCCATATCTTTAAACGATATATGTAGTTTTTGTGACTTTAACTGGATAGGTTCATGCTGACTTCGAAGTTATGATACATTCACTCATCGAGGTTTTGTTTATTCAGCCCCATTGAGTGAAGACATCATTATAACGGCGTCCTTACGAAACTTCGAAGTTGGCATGAACCTGCACAGTTAAAAAAAACAAATTCTTTGCACTAAAACTATCAACGCCACATCTCCACCCAGATATCGATCATTTGTCATCATCATAACTCAAAACCATATATCCCTCCTTTCTTTCATCTACCCTTCCTTCCATCATTGGTTCGCTCGTTCGTTCCCTTTTCCTCCCTTCCTTCCATCTATCATTCCTTCCTTCTTTCTTTTTATCTATCCTTCCTTCCTTCCTTCCTTCCTTCCTTCCTTCCTTCGTTCGTTCGTTCGTTCTTTCTTTCGTTCGTTCATTCGTTCGTTCGTTTCTTCCTTCCTTTTTGCAACCTTCCTTTCTTTCATCTATCCTTCCTTCCTTCCTTCTTTCCTTCCTTCCTTTCATCTATCCTTCTTTCCTTCTTTCCTTCCATCGTTCGTTCGTTCGTTCACTTTTTCCTTCCTTCCTTTCATTTCTTCTTCGTTCGTTCGTTCGTTCCTTCCTTTCATCTATCCTTCCTTCCTTCCTTTCATCTGTCCTTCCTTCCTTCCTTCCTTTCATCTATTCTTCGTTCCTTCGTTCGTTCCTTCCTTTTTGCAACCTTCCTTTCTTTCATCTATCCTTCCTTCCTTCCTTCCGTCCTTTCATCTATCCTTCCTTCCTTCCTTCCTTCCTTCCTTCCTTCCTTCCTAGCAACCTGTCAGTTTTTAATGCTACATTTTCTTATATTCAATAAACTTTCCTTCATTTTCCTTTTTCTCTTTCTTTTTTACCCGTTTGGTTTTTCTTTTCCTTTTTCTTAATTTCCCACCCATTTGGATTCGTGATTCTGCTCAGAAATTGTTTTGTGTTTATCTCTTAGCTGAAGAAATGCCGACGCCTAAAAATGTTCGGTCTATCCAGTGATCCAGGAACAAAGAATCAAGGCCCCTTGGAAATCTCCGCCACTGCGTATAAACAACTGAAAAAATATTTCAAATCAAACAGGGAAAGGTCCGAACATCAAAAGCAAACATTAAAAAAATCCATTACATTTTCTGCAAGATATTTCTGAAAAAAAATTATTCAAATATTATTTATTTCCTTAATTTTATTTTTCTTTAGAACATTTTGAAATTTACTCCTTTTGTTGTTTTATATGCAAGTGTCTTATTCTATCGAACCTGCCGATATTCAAACTAGGGTGATGCTTTACATGATACATAAACTAAATAAAACTAAAATACGAAAACGTCAACTTCTTTTGAAATCGACCAGTCCGTTTCTTTAAAAAATTAATATGATCCAACTCTCTATCTCTATCGCGTGCGTGCGTTTTAATAACAATCAAAGATGTCTTTGGCTGTGCGTCTGAAAAACAGTTGCATATGAGAAAGAATGTATGTGGATTGTACAATCTCTTGTAGATCATGATTTAGGAATTTCATGTATAAAATTCTGTCGTCCTGGGTGCCACACCCAGGATGACAGTCAACAAAATCCGTCAGCAAGATTGGAGGTTTTGAGAAGCGAGAAACTAATATCTTAACTGCGGTGATAGAAAATGCTAGTTCCCAAACTATAAGCAAATAGTGACCTCCCCCAAAAAAACATCAACAGTACATTTTTATAATAAAATAACCAGAAATACATTTTTATAGAAAAATAATAATCATTGCAATACTAAAAATATATATAAATGATGTCAAAAATATAATTTTAAAAAGTAACCACCGCTAACAAAAGTCTTACTTTTACTCTTTTGATTATTCAAATACAAAGATTTGTTTAAAATACACATTAAATTTCGGTAATAAATGACGCAATTTGTTGAGCGCTTGTAGTCACCACCTCACTTTAAAACTCAGTTATATAAAAAAATAGTTATATAAAAAAAACTGTTGTTTAAAAATTGTTCAAACATTCCATTAAAAAATCTATTTTCTTTTGTTTTGCGTAAACGTGAGTTGATGTTTTGTGCGACATTGTAAACAACATTGCGTTTGTTTTTGTTTCAAATTTACGGGGGAATATATATACCTTTTTTGTTGACTAAATGAATTTCAGAAATTTTCGAAAAATATTTAAAAAGGTAGACATTTAATGTTAGAGGAAAAAGTTACATTAATGCCACACGAATTTAAAGACAGTTGATTTCCTGCATGAAATATTTAGTGAAAAAGAAACCTTTATTTTTTTAATTTTATTTTCTGAAGTATTAAATATTAAATCTGAAAAAAAAACTTAGATAATTAAATTAACCATTGGTACATTTTTTTTTACATATTTTGTTTTTGATTGAAAAGACACTTTAAAAAAAAAAATATTTCTTTTGTTTCAAAATTACGGGGACAAATATTCACAATTTTTTGTTGACCAAATGAATTTTTAAAACGTCGGAATAAAAATTAAATATAAAGGCTCATTTTTTTCTATAAAAGAATATTTTAGCGTTTGACACGTGTGATTTGATTTCTGTGACGTAATCTAGCAACCATCTTAGATGTTTTACGGAGCAAATGTAAACAATCGGATCCATTGGCTAAAAAGTGCGAAAGGGAAAATTGCTGAACTTAAACCCCAAAAGTATGTGTCGACTTGGCTCCCCTGAAGATATGTGACCCTAGAAAGTTTGAATGGCGTAGCTTAAAAAATGTCACACACAGATTGCCTTTTATATATAGAGATAATAGCCCAATTCTATCACTATTGTTCGCATTAATTTCTGATCAGCGACAATCAATATTGATTGCTACGTATTGCTCTGGTCATTAGGAATTATTATTCTTTCCCTTTTTTACATTAGTACGAGGTTCGCAGACAACTCAAAGTAGAGGGCTTCTCTTAAAGCGCAGGAGAGGAAAGTAAGGGTTAACTCGAGACTTGAACAGATTAAGATTGTAGTGATTAAGAAAATATCCTCTTAAGAGTTTGTTCTATAGGGTAATGGTTCGCGGGAAGAAGTTGTTTTAGTGGAACTTACTACTAGCTGATGGCAAATGGAGAGAATGTGGGTGGATCACTACCATATAAGTGGCATGTCGAGTTCTCGCCGTGAAGGTTATTTTTGGCAGAATCAAGAAGTATAGTTTGAAAATTCTTCTCCAGTTCGAAGATGCTTTTTAACTCTATCAAGCCTGGAAAGTGAGGTCTGGGGAGCTCCTAGCAAAATAATAAATAATACCCCATTTTCGGTTCTTATAAATATAGAGAATAGTATAAGCAGCCACCCTTTCATCGTTATTGGCGGTTGTTCATGATCTGGTCGGCGGTAATAGAATGTAACAAGTCCCATCTCTGGCCCATTACTGCTCTTTTTCTTTCTCACTTTACCCTTGCAACTGTCTTTTTTTTATTTTTTATTTTTTATAAGCGTTTCACCCCGAGCAAGGCATGTCACTGCCACTACTGTGCAGGGGGCTACGTAGAGTGGAGAAAGGCTGATTAAATATAGGAAATAACAGAGGGTGGGTGATAGGCGGGTGAGGATACCGAGAATGAGGGTTGGGTAGATGAGAGTGTTGTGAGAATAGTTGGGAGTTAGTGTGATAGGAGGTGTCTA
>JBBBDQ010029769.1:17862500-18067500 GCA_037127315.1 Ascarosepion bandense | reverse complement strand
TCGCCCGGTTCACACTCCACCCACCTCTATTGAACAGGTGAAGAGGCTCATCCCTTTTTCCCTGTTTAGGATGTGGTTTCCGGCTTTCTCTCCTCCAATCTTTTCATTTTTTTTTCAGTTGGAGTAGATAGATCTATCTATCGCCCGGTTCACGCTCCCCCCACGTCTATTGAACATGTTAAGAGGCTCATCCCTTGTTCCCTATTTAGGATAGGTTTCCGGCTTTCTCTTTTCAAATCTTCTCACTTTGTTTTTTTTTTCAATTGGAGTAGATAGATCTATCTATCGTCCGGTTCACACTCCACCCACGTCTATTGAACAGGTGAAGAGGCTCATCCCTTGTTCCCTGTTTAGGATGTGGTTTCCGGCTTTCTCTTTTCCAATCTTCTCATTTTTTTTTTTCAGTTGGAGTAGATAGATCTATCTATCGCCCGGTTCACACTCCCCACACGTCTATTGAATATGTTAAGAGGCTCATCCCTTGTTCCCTGTTTAGGATATGGTTTCCGGCTTTCTCTTTTCAAATCTTCTCACTTTGTTTTTTTATTTTTTTCAATTGGAGTAGATAGATCTATCTATCGTCCGGTTCACACTCCACCCACGTCTATTGAAGAGGTGAAGAGGCTCCTGCCTTGTTCCCTGTTTAGGATGTGGTTTCCGGCTTTCTCTTTTCCAATCTTTTCACTATTACGTAGCCCCCTGCACATCAGTGGCGTTACCGCCTTGCTCGGGGTGATACGATTAAAAAAAAATATCACCTGAAGAGGAACAGTTTCTTTCTGAAACATGAACATTTTGTGTAGTGATATTATGCTTTTATAAACCATTGTAATAACAAAATTACAATATATATATCAGTTTCCAATATTTTTGCTTTCCTGGCGGCTACAACCTCCAGGAATTTAAATGCAATGTCAATACTCATCTATTAACCACTTGACTCTAGTTCTTTCACCACCCCGTATATCCTTTCCTTTCTCTCCACCTTTGCAACTGTTATCACACCTGTATTCCCATCCTTCTCTTGCTCCTTTCTAACTGGTTCGTCTTCCTCTTCACTCTCTTCTACTTAATCTTTTTACTCTTATATAGCCCCCTGCACATCAGTAGCATTACCGCCTTTCTCGGGGTGATACGATTAAAAGAAAAAAGTTATTGGTCAGAGTCGAATTAGACCAGTAAAAATTTGCATGAAAAAGTGCTCAGTGCACATTTAAAGAAAAATTAAAAGATAAAGATTCAACATCCAGCTTTTAAATATTAAAATTAGGAAGAACTGCCGATTACGCTATCAGGGTTTCAACCTTTCGGTATCGTCAGTTGTTATAGACTAACTGATTTCCTAAAGCTTTATTTTGAACGTACAACAGACATTTTTAAATAAGGGAGGAGTTTGTCAAGGCTAGCGAAATAGTATTGTACTTACTTTCATCTAGGTTTGTACAAACCAAAAATGTATTTTTAACGTATATATATATATATATATTGTCATCCGCAGACAGATCTGTTTCGCCGTATCACAGCTCATCAGTACGGTTAGACTCCGATTGCTTTTTTTTTATGCTTTTTGTTTTTTTTTTTTCAATTCGACTAGATAGATCTATCTATGTTCCGGTTCACACTCCACCCACGTCTATTGAACAGGTGGAGAGGAACATGGAACCACCTATTAATCGCTGGTGTTCCTAGATCCACCCTGACCCAGAGTGGTAGCACCTGTTAGGGTCCCAGTTATAGGGAAATAGTTAACCCAAAACTGGGGTCAAAACACTATGAAAGTATAAAAATAGATTCTTATAGAAAAGTAGACATTTTTGAAGGAAAAATATTACCAGCAATACATTTTTGAACACAAAACTAAAAAAAATAAATTGAAAATTTTTTATCATAATCTGATTAAATCACTATCTGTCAGTTAAGTGCAATACGTGAAACACGCTTGGGCGATCATGTCTCGAAAGAGACATGACTGACTGGAAAGAGACATGACTGACTGGAAAGAAGATTACCCCGCAGTAGGTTGCCATTGTTTTCTGCAGTAGATTGGTTGCTAGCCAAGGCTATAGAACCCAATCTGTCCTGTTATTTAACCCACAACTAGAAGAAAGAGACGGATTAATACCTTTCCCATGGGTTTTTGCGCGTAAGTGAATGTAATGAATTCAACTGGAATTTGAACTCGGCTCCTCGATTTCTCGTTCCGAGTCGATATCCACTGCACCACAACGCACATCACCATAACGAACATTAACAAAATACCTTAAAACTTATCTTTTTGGCATTAAATAACCCACAGAGGTTGGCATGCTGTTAAACAAAACTCAAACTCCAATAACCACATAACATATTTCAAACTACGAAAACTATCTTCAAAGAAAAGCTCGATTCGTAAACACTATTTTTTAATGAAACTGAGGTTAGTACGACGAAATGTCGACGAAATTACGGCAGGAAAACTATCTTTTAAGTGAGAATGTTCTTTCTGGCAATTCAGTTTTTACAACCCAGATTTTCATCTAAGTTCGAAAACCGACATCTGATGCTAGTGTTAAATAAGTAAAACTATAATCCACGAAGCAGGACGCGCAAAACAATGGCATTCATGCAGAACCACTAGAAACTGTATTCCACATTGATAGACCGAAAATTTGGCATAGTTACAAGCTAAATGTATTTTTATGAACAAATGTCTAAAAGCAGGCATTAAAAACAACAGCTGGAACAAAATATGTGAGTTTCTCTTTGAATAAGGTGAATGTTCGAAGGTTCATTGACCTGGTCTTTTCCCTTCTAATAAAAAACCATTTTACTTGTATTAATCTAAACTTATTTTATAAATGGAACTTTGTCTCTGTGTGTGTGGATGTGTGTGTGTTCGTTACCTATAGACTCCGAAACGGCTGAACTGATTTTCTTGAAAATTTACACAGTTGTACTATAAGCATCTGCGAGTGTTCTTAGCTAGGTTTTGTGTAGCCCCGATAAATATCGAAAATCGATAATCGAAAATATCGGGTTGTAGAAGGAGTGGTCCGATTTTAATCAAATTTGATGCACTCATAGACAAAGACATAAGAAACGATATTCAGAAGATTCAAGGTTGCAGTTCTTACAATAGTGCAGGAAACCAATAATATATATATATATATATATAAAAGGCAAGATGTTTGTGTGTGTGTCTGTTTATCTGTCTGTATGTCCTTTATACAAATCCACAATTTTTATCCGATTCTCATCAAACTTCAAAATTTGACTTACATCCATTCATTTTTCTTTCAGTCTACGGTTTTGCTTTAACTGGAAACAACTATTGCTTTTTAGTCTTTCGTGCCAACGTCCAAAGAGTCTGAGCTCCAGAACCATGGATTAGTTTTAAAGCTTTCATTACACCCGAGCAACACCGGGCTATACTGCTAGTCATATATATCTATATCTATATATAATGTATCGAGGCAGCAGATAATTTTCTAAACATACGCTATTAAATATAAGAGACAATGAATGTCTCTTATGTTTAATCATGAGCCATTCTAAACATCGTATTTTGGCTTTAATTTCAGGTGAAAATAATGACAAAAATTCTCCAAAATTTGGATAATTTTTTATTAAGTTGGTTCTAAGCTTTCGGCTCACATGAGCCATCTTCAGAGAGCTTACATGGACGTTAACATAAAAACAGCCACCATCAGCGACGATTTTATCTTGTGTTGACATAAAACTTTGCTAAGCGACGATAACCAATGTAGTGTATCAATTTACATGCCCGTCCAGAGATTGTATCTCTGGTACTAATAATAAACCCACTACACATATTGGTTTTACTACAACCACGCTATCTCGTAGAGTTACCTTTCTGATCAGAGTTCAATTAAATAACATTTCTTAGAAAAAACATAGCCATGTAGGTAATATCAGACAGAATTTAGTCAACTATACAATAATACTCACTCATACACACAGTAAAAAGAACCTTCAGATAGTGGAGGCCATCTACATTAAATTAAAACAACCCACACTTAATAAAATCACGTTTAAATCTGGTCATAACACATTACATTGCATTTAAATATATGGTTCTGTTAACATTTCGAGCTCTCACGCGGTAATAGAACCGCATTACAAATTTACGAACTGCGTTTGCTATTTGGTAACAGTTATCATTCCGTGAAAATACTTGTAGAAAAGACAGAGGGAAGCTCCATCCCATCGGTGAGAAAGTGGCTGAAGGCAAGCCTCCAAATCGGGACCAATTATATTACAGGTCCTCCTTTGGATTTTGTCAAGAATCCGAGATGAACTGCAGAAGCATCTGACTAGATATAGCAACAGTACACGGACGGATAAAAGATTTATAAATTTCGAAGATGGATTCTAACGAGAAAAACATTCAGGCACGGCATAGCGACTCATACATCTTAGCAGTGGATGTAGTTATTGATTTAATGTATTCATTCCACTTGGGATCAACTGAGAGAGTGAGGCCGAGGAGGCGCACTATATTGCTTTCAGGGAAACTTGTGTGATCCATATTAATGAAAGGTAGGTAAGCTTCTCTATGGTGGTTAAAGAAGAGCAACATCGTTTTGGATACATTAAAATTTACGAGCGTTTCTTATGCCATTCCGTCGCAGATTGAAGGTTCTTTCCAAGAGAAGAGTCGAGATCTACTTTTTCATCTCTGGCAGATTTCATATCGAGACAGCAGTAGATGGTGGTGTCATCTGCATAGATGCCAACTTTGGAACTGATTAGATCAGGAAGATCATTGATAAATATCAGGAACACCCGCGTTCAAACGAAAAGATTTGAAAGTATGCCTCTTCAGAACGACCATCTTTTTACGATTTGACAGGAATGATTGGATTAAATTGAACTATCGTTCAGTTATATCATAGCCCTGCAGCTTTTGCAAAAGGCCAGCATGCCAAACCCTATCAAATGCTTTCGAGATATCCAGGGCAATAGCTTGGCTTCGCTGTTCTTATTAAGGGCGTGATATATGTACTTAATGATGGCTGTTAGCACATCAGCAGCAGACCTATCGAAGTGGAAGCCATATTGCTTATCAGAAAAATAGTTTGTTTGATGTGAGACGCTGAATCATTTCAATATTGATATTAGCTTTGAAAAAAGTGGTAAGAGGCTGATAGTTAAAAGGGTCGGTGGGATCTCCAGAGAAGAGGACTTCTAACAAACAGGGAAGCAAGAAGCAGCAAGTATATATAGTTTGGAGAGGACAGGAGAGAGTTCAGGGGCTCATTTCTTTATGACGATCGCTGGAATATCATCACATCCACTATCCTTATGGGAGTCAAGCTTTGAAATAATATTAGAGACCAGAGAGGGGTTACGTATATATTACTCAGCTGTGCCTCAATTCTAGGAGTGAAGTCGGATGTGGGTTCTTCAGATAAGTCAAGTGTAAGTTGTGAGGACTTATCGTTTCCCGGAGGATACCTCGGATGCGCAATCTTCACGAAGAAGACTAAAAACTTCGTTTCAATAAACATCAAAAAGAAAGTAGCAGAACGCATCTCAATTCGCTCTATGAAAGCACTATGAATATTCTGCTGTTAGAATGTTCCTGGAAGGAGGGAGAGTGGAAGAAGATAGCGGAAATCACGGCATGATTAGATTTGCCAAGAGAGCAGAGCTGTGTGATATGACAAGAGTCAGGAACGGAATTGAAACAGAGATCTAAAAGTGAACCGAGTCTTTTAGGGTTAATGAGAAAGATATTCTGCTGGTGAGAGGTTCCTGGAAGAAAGGGGGCAGAAGAAGATATTGGCGGAAACCACGGCATAATCAGAGTAGCCAAGAGGGAAGAGCTGCATGATATGGCAAGAATCAGCGACGGAAGTGAAACAGTGATCGAGCAGTGAGCCCAGGCCATGAGGGTTACTGAAGAAACGCCTTGGGAAATCCACCACTTGTGTGAGAGATTGAATGATTGAAAAGTTCATGGTATTGATTCCGCTAGGATATGTGGTAGTAGGTTCCTGGAAAAAGGGAGAGTAGAAGAAGGTAATAGCGGAAACCACGGCATGATCAAAGTTGCCAAGAGAACAGAACTGCATGACATGACATGAGCCAGGGATCGAAGTGAAAAAGACCTAACAGTGAGCAGAGTCTATTAGCGTTATGGAAAAAAATAGATAAGATATTCTGTTGGTAGGAGGTTCCTTGAAGGAAAGAGAGCGGAAGAAGTTATTAGGGGAAAACACGGCATGATCAGTGTTGCCAAAAGAGCAGAGCTGCATGGCAAGTGTCAGGGACTGAAGTTAAACAGAGGTCGAGCAGTGAGCCCAGGCCATTACGTTTATTGGGAAACACGTTGGGAAATTCACCACTTTTGTGAGAAATTGAATGGTATGGGTTCCACCAGGATCTGTGACAGATCCACTTGACACTTGGCATGATATGCATTAAATTCACCGAACACACATATATATTAGAAAACGGATGATAGGAAATGGCCTTGTCTATATTGTCTGAGATGCTGTCTCGCACGGAACAGCCAGGAGAGGAAGGCTAGCTGTAAAGAAAAAAGATATCTAACCGAGCTTAGTAGAGAGAGACGGAGACATATACAAACATATCAATAATGATCATATTCATTATAAACATATGAATCCCTCAAATGTTTAAACATTTCGCCCCCGGCATTCACACACCCCTCTAGTCGCGAGTAGACACTTCTACACAAACTGACTCAAAGGTCTTTATCAGTAGTAGTCTATGGACTGAATCATGGTACCAACAAAACGTGACTTCCGTCCCCAAAAAAACAAACTATCCTTTACACAACCAGAGAAAAAGAAGTTCCGATAATACTTACTGCGTGGCTCCAATTGGTAGCTTCCGCTATATGTATAGGGGTCACAGGTTCGAATCCTGTCGAATGACACACATTTTTGTAACAAACATTTATCGTAAGTAATCAGGCCGGTAGAAATAAATATATAATACTGTTTGGTTATAAACAGAATATCTCCTTAAGTACGAATATCGATCAAAAATAATGTTCAAACAAATCATTTTAAATTGTCGGTTGTTTATAACCAGTTTCGTTAATCTTCGTTAATTTCCGTAACATGTTTACATTTGTTGACATGAATAATCAAGCCAGTAGAAATAAATTTATAATACTGTTTGATTATAAATAGAATTTCTACTTAAATATGAATATCAATCAAAAATAATGTTCAAACAAATCATTTTAAATTGTCGGTTGTTTATAACCAGTTTCGTTAATCTTCGTTAATTTCCGTAACATGCTTACATTTGTTGACATAAATAATCAGGCCGGTAGAAATAAATATATTATGATCACGTGTATTTCCACACAGCTACATTCACTCATTGTACATATACACACACGCGACAATCACGTGATAATCTTGCTTTCCCGCTCTTTTACGGGATGTATATATAGCAGACACGTGGTACACCCTGGGACAGTTGTAGCTGAATCACAGAACACAAAGAAGGCAGTTCACAGCTGCCCGCAATAGCATGTCGTTATTGCGGAGTACGCGTTCCTCAATATCGATCAATTCTCTCACACACCCGCACTAATTGCAAGACGCAAGTAGATACCTTTTTTATTTCTTTAAAGAACACTTGTACTAATTACTACAGTTGGCACCAGAATCTTAACACGCACAACATGTAAGACCAACTCACTTTCTCTTACAAAATTATTCTTCTGAACTTCACAAAGACGAACTTATTCACGAACTCAGACATTTTCACTAATCTTCTATCAATATTATTCCTCATACAAATTAAATATGACGCTGATAAATCTTCCAGCGACAAAGAAAGCTTTAACACAATCGTATGCAGAAAATGAAAGACATTTTAATCAGAGACATTCAACGTCTGTACAAAGTATGCAATTCTTGTTATTTGTTAATACACTTTATATAATTAAAATTAATGCCTTGACCATTTTATTCAATGTTCCATTTGCTAATTTAATGAATGATTTCAACCGTATAAAATAATTGTTGGAATGCAGGAATTTAGTTAGGAGGTTCTTTGAGAAATGGTCTTGTGCCATGTAAAATTCTAACCTAAGATTTCTATGCATCGATCATCGATCAAAAATAATGTTCAAACAAATCATTTCAAGTTGTCGGTTGTTTATAACCAAATTTCAGTAATCTTCGTTAATTTCCGTGAAATAAAACAGAATATCTACTTAAATACGAGTATCGATCAAAAATAATGTTCAAACAAATCATTTCAAATTGTCGGTTGTTTAAAGACCATTTCGTTAATTTTCGTTAGTTCTTACTGTATATCGACTTGCAGCAGCTCCTTGTACATTTATGCATATGTATTTTGGGGGCGGTAATTGCTTAATTTCGGAGATATGATCGACCAATGCTGATTCTTATGTCCAAAAGTATCTCTCTTTCTTTTACTTTTTCTTTCTCTTTCTCTCTCTCTTTCTCTTTCTCTCTCTATCTCTTTTTCTCTTTATCTCTATTGGGCACTTCGACGTCGTTTAATGGTAAGCAAGTTTGCCTCGCTAGAACCTATGACAAATGTGTAGTGAAATTGATCCTTACTGGTTGCTTTATACTTTCGGCCTTGTGCCACGTCTAAGCGTTGCTTCGAAAATCAATTAAAAAATGAAGAAGGGACTTGAAGCAGCCGAAATGTGGATGCTGATTGACATACGTTGTATGTCTGATATTGAGCACTTTAACACATAAATATAACTTACCTGAAAACTACAATGTATATATATATATATATATATATATATATATATATATATATATATATATATACACTACTGGCCATAATTATTAGGCTCCCCACACCGTGTTTTAAAAAAATGATGTATTTCATACTATTTTTTAGTATTTATTGCCAAGTGAATAATTGTAAATGAAAATAAAATTATCCACTTGGCAATAAATGCTAAAAATAGTATGAAATAGATCATTTCTTTTTAAAAACTAGGACGGCCTAATAATTATATATATATATATATATATATATATATATATATATATATATATATATATATATATATTCAATTTGTAAACGAGTTATTACGCGACCTAAGTCACTACCATGATATCTTTAGGCGATTTGCAACAATTATTGCAAATCGCTTGAAGACACCACATGGTAGAAACCTAGGTCACGTAATACCTAATTTACAAATTGAAAATATTAAAAAGCTTTACAATATAATTGTATTCAACACTTTTTAATACAAATGTGCACTGGTCTAATCTTATTATGACCAGAAACTAAGTAATTTAACAATGAATTTATATATATATATATATATATATATACGATAATGAATTGGAGCACTCTAGATATTGGGCGTGTTTATACGCGCTAAAAAGCCTGCTTTCTTCTACCGGACGCTCGTGGCTAGGGGTAGAATCGCCGACTGACGTCGATTCGGTCGAGTTTCGATCCTGGCTTAGGAAGCGAACAGAGTCTAAGCCGTACTGATGAGCTGTGATACAGCGAAACAGATCTGCCTGCGGATGACTATATATATATATATATATATATATATATATTACTATACGTACCAACAATACAGTAGCGCTAATCAAGACCAAAGGCAGAAACGCTACCAAATCAGAAACGTAAGTCGTCAACAACCTAACGAGGACTACCAAGTGGGTTAAAGAAGAATAAAAAAAAAGAAACAAATAAAGCCCAATAACAATAAGTCAAGAGCTTGTTTGAAAGAAAAAAACCTCAAGACGAAAACCTTAACAGAGCCAAGTCCTGGCGATTCGTAGAGTGAAACCGCGGTCGACGTTTGGCTCACTTTTAGATTTAGTTTATATATATATATATATATATATATATATATATATATATATATATATATATATGTGTGTGTGTGTGTGTGTGTGTGTGTGTGTGTGTGTATGAAATGAAAATAATTCTCGAATTTCAGTTAAATTTATGGCATCGGCTTTAGCGTTAGTTCGGCTGGAAGCTCTTTGCAGTTATTGAGCATGGTGGCAACGCCTCTTCATTTTGAGGGTACCGGGTTGGCAGTTTCCAGGTTGCTGCTTCCGACTGGGAGTTAGAAGCCCGTCTCTCACTTCTAAGATCGATTAGCTATCTCTTCTTCCTCTACCGCTCCCGCTCCACTTAGAACTGTTCGTTCACTCTTTTCTTTTCTTGTTTTTTTTAATTGGAATAAATAGGCTAAACTATCGCCCGGTTCACACTCCACCAACGCCTATTGAACAGGTGAAGATGCTCATCTCTTGTTCCTTGTTTAGGATGTGGTTTCCGGCTTTCTCTTTTCCAATCTTTTCACTCTTTTCTTTTTTTTTTCAATTGGAGTAGATAGACTAAACTATTGCCCGGTTCATACTCCACCCACGTCTATTGAAAATGTGAAGAGGCTCATCCCTTGCTCCTTGTTTAGGATGTGGTTTCCGGCTTTCTCTTTTCCAATCTTTTCACTCTTTTCTTTTTTTTCAATTGGAGTAGATAGACTAAACTATCGTCCGGTTCATACTCCACCCACGTCTATTGAACAGGTGAAGAGGCTCATCCCTTGTTCCCTGTCTAGGATGTGGTTTCCGGCTTTCTCTCTTCCAATCTTTTCACTCTTTTCTTTTTTCTTTTTTTCAGTTGGACTAGATAGACTAAACTATCGCCCGGTTCATACTCCACCCACGTCTATTGAACAGGTGAAGAGGCTCATCCCTTGTCCCCTGTTGAGGATGTGGTTTCCGGCTTTCTCTTTTCCAAATCTTTTCACTCTTACGTAGCCCCCTGCACATCAGTTGCATTAACGCCTTGCTCCGGGTGATATGATAAAAAAAAATCTGTTAATCTCAGTTTAACATTTTAAAATCATGAAATAGTGAAAGTTAATTCTAAGGAATATTCTTAAGAAATCCAAATGCATTTACAGCTTCTTCTTCTCATATATATATATATATATATATATATATATATATATATATGTAATGTCGCCATAAATAATATATACTTGTATCACTTTTTATTAGCAAGTTTATTTTCGTCTAAACGCAATAAAACAGAATTGATTATTTTTTCGTGAAACACGACACAAGTAAGCTGAATTAATATCAGGTATATTTATGATCAAATTAAACATGTATAAATTGCCGTTAAAAAATACGATACCATAATGTGGACACTCCGATGAAAAAAAAAAAAATATATATTATCTATGTTCTAAAAATATATTTTCCTAATTTTTGAATGTCATGTCCCACCAAAAGGTGATTATGGCGTTCATTATCTTTCTTTTTTTTATTTTTATGTCCAATGCCTTCCCGCAAATAACTTTCTTTTACTTTTTCTACGATGTTGAATTCAGAAAAATCTTTTTTTTGTTTTAGGTTTTCTGCATCGCGAGGCGAAAAAGACTGATTTATTTAATTATTTACCAAACAGAAAAGGGGAAAACAACTGAATGCACGCCCTTCTCCAAAAAACTTTGTGCAAAGAGGAATTTAACAGAAAAGGTGGGAAATTTAATATGATTTGGCAATTTTAAGTTTTGCGGAAATAACTATTAGAAGATTCAAAAGATTTGGGAAGAGTATGAAACGGGCGATATGCTTGGAAACGTGTCTCAGTAATAGTTACAGTGGAATTTATAAAATTCTGTTCCTGTTCAAAAGACAGAAGAAGTGTATGAACCGGACGATATTCATCTGGTAAAGAATTCACTTTCAATTTGAAAAGACGTCTTATTTCTCTTTACAATCAGAACAATGACCAAAAAGTTATTGGCCCGATCCATAATAACCCAAATGAACAATGGCTGAACAAAAATAGCTACAATGTCATCGGCCCTATCTATAATAGAAAATAAAACAGATGGAATTTGTCAGTTTATTTTAAGAAAATTTATATATATATATATTTATATATATATAGGGTATCAAGGTAGCAAATAATTTTCTAAACGTATTGTTAAATATAGCAGAAATGAATGTCTATTATGTTTAATCATTAACCGTTTTAAACATCGTATTTTGGTTTTAACTTCAGGTGAAAATAAAGACAAAAATATCCAAATGTTGGATATTTTTTGGCCTTATTTTCACCTGAAATAAAAGCCAAAATACGATGTTCAGAGCGGCTCATGATTAAACATAATAAACATTCAATGTCTGTTATATTTAACAATAGATAGATCTATCTATCGCCCGGTTCACACTCCACCCACGTATATTGAACAGGTGAAGAGGCTCATCTCTTGTTCCCTGTTTAGTATGTGGTTTCCGGCTTTCTCTTTTCCAATCTTTTCACTAGTACGTAGCCCCCTGCACATCAGTGGCGTTACCACCTTGCTCGCGGTGATACGATTAAATATATATATATATATATATATATATATATATATATATATATATATATATATATATGACAAATTATTAAACGTTTTTGGTATAATTTTTCTTTGAAAAATGTTCTTCATATATAAAACTCTATGTAAAAGCTATATATCATTATTATATATATATGTGAGTGTGTGAGTGTGATATCTGAAAGCAACTAAATTAGAAAATATCAAATTTTTATTTATGCGTATCTTTCTTATATAAAAGTACCAAAGTTTATATATATATATATATAACAAATTATTAAACGTTTTTGCTATCATTTTTCTTTTAAAAATGTTCTTCATATATAAAACTCTATGTAAAAGCTATATATCATGATTATATATATATATATATATATATATATATATATATATATATGTTCGTGTGTGAGTGTGATATGTGAAAGCAACTAAATTAAAAAATATAAAATTTTTATTTATGCGTATCTCTCTTATATAAAAGTACCAAAGTTTATATATATATATATATATATAGTCATCCGCAGACAGATCTGTTTCGTTGTATCACAGCTGTATCAGAGCTCATCAGTACGGTTAAACTCTGATTGCTTTTAACCAAGGACTGAAAGAACCTAAACGTGAGCCAAAATCTACCGCGGTTTCACACTACGGTTGTAGCTCTACTTTCGTACTTTCGTATGGAGCACTTTATTGTTAAGGTTTAGTGTCGGGTTTTTTTCTTCTTTCTAACGAGTACTCGACGTTTTGCGCTTGTACGCTGTTTCTTTTTTTATCCCCAAAATTTGCCCTAAGAAGAGGTTCTCTTCTGGGTGTTCAAGACGATTAAATTATAGTTAAGTTAGCGCCAGTTCTAGACTATTTAGTTTCTTATAATTGGTGTTAGTTTCACTGTGATTATTATATATATATATATATATATTTTTTTTTCTTTTCATATCACCCAAGCAAGGCGGTAACGCCACTGACGTGCAGGGGGCTACGTAAGAGTGAAAAGATTTGGAAAAGAGAAATCTGGAAACCACATTCTAAACAGGGAACAAGGTATGAGACTCTTCACCTGTTCAATAGATGAGGGTGGAGTTTGCACCAGGCGATAGTTTAGTCTATCTACTCCAATTGAAAAAAAAAATAAAAAAGAAAGGAGTGAAAAGATTTGGAAAAGAGAAAGCCGGAAACCACATCCTAAACAGGAAACAAGGGATGAGCCTCTTCACTTGTTCAATTGATGTGGGTGGAGTGTGAACCGGGTGATAGTTTAGTCTGTATACTCCAATATTGCAATTTTACACACACACACACACACACACACACACACACACACATATATATATATATATATATATATGTAAAAATTGCAATATATATATATATATATATATATATATAATTGCAAGATGAGAGGCTTCAGTGACTTTAGGGTGTCTTGCGTCTTACTTACAAAAGAGTACTTTTCTTACTTACTCTTTGTACTTAGTTCAAGGCCTCGTGCCACATACGACCCCACATCACGACGTTCTAAATTCGTTTTACCCATCTGCTCTTTACTAAAAATCATTTCTTTCTTCTGCCTTTTTGGATTGACGTCAGAAACATTTTTTCCTAATGTCCTCAAAAATAAATAAATAAAAAAAAATTATAAAATGATAGAAAAGAAAAGAATATACCATTGTTAAATAAAAATACCAAATTTTTTCATTAGGTATGATGAGGCGAAAATCCTGTTGTATAGATCCAGAGAAATATACTATCGCCGTCTATTCTATTTGAACAATTTTCTTTTCCCCCATGAATACAAGATCTCTGAGATCGAATCCTGGATATTGAAACTCCGATTTTCTTGGAAGGTAGATCTTTCACACAAAAAATATACACTGTACATTCATCAACTCATTCAGTGTTTCTCAAGGTGGTCATTTTCTTTACAAACATAATTTCAAAACATATCCAATATAATTTCGATTATGATAGACGCTTAAGCTCAAGGAAAACTTCAGAACGTAAGCGATCATATTTCTTCACAGCTTCCTTTACTTTGCTCTCAGGAAATTATTATTACTTCTTCGCAAAAGTCGTGCAGTGATTAGACATTGTTTTGAAATCCGTGTTGTCTTTTTCTTTTCTTTTTTTAATCATATCACCCCAAGCAAGGCGAGAACTTCACTGATGCGCAGGGGGCTACGTAAGGGTAAAAAGAATGGAAAAGATAAAGCCGGAAACCACATCCTAAACAGGGAACAAGGGATGAGCCTCTTCATCTGTTCAATAGACGTGGGTGGAGTGTGAACCGGGCGATACTTTAGTCTATCTACTCCAACTGAAAAAAAAGAAAAAAGAAAAAAAGAAAAGAGTGAAAAGGTTGGAAAAGAGAAAACCGGAAACCGCATCCTAAACAGGAAACAAGGGATGAGCCTCTTCACTAGTTCAATAGACGTGGGTGGAGTGTGAGCCGGGTGATAGTTTAGTCTGTCGACTCCAATTGAAAAAAAAGTAAAAAAGAAAAGAGTGAATAGATTGGAAAAGAGAAAGCCGGAAACCGCATCCTAAACAGAAAACAAGGGATGAGCCTCTACACCTGTTCAATAGACGTGGGTGGAGTGTGAACCGGGCGATAGTTTAGTCTATCTACTCCAATTGAAAAAAAAAGAAAAGAGTAAAAGATTGGAAAAGAGAAAGCCGGAAACCACATCCTAAACAGAGAACAAGGGATGAGCCTCTTCACATGTTCAATAGACGTGGGTGGAGTGTGAACAGGGCGATAGTTTAGTTTAGTGTATCTACTCCAATTAATGGAGTAGATAGACTATCTTGGGTAAGTAATGAGGAAAGAGGGTTTAGAAAATTTAAAACGAATGGGACATATTTAAGGCAAGAGGAACAGGGGAAAGCAGAAAATAACCTACCTAACGAGCTTGCGTAAATTGTTGGCAGAAAAGGGATTAAAAGAAATAGAGAAAAGAAAAATAAGTACTAAGAACTATAAAAAATAAGAAATCAGGGAGAGTCATGAAAGCTCACGTCCTGAAAGAGCAAGGCACACAGGTTGTCTAATCTGCTATTCATGCAGCGGTGGCGGACTGTTATAATTAGAAAATTTATTTATTGAATGTGTATATATATATATATATATATATATATATTTTTTTTTTTTAATCATATCACCCCAAGCAAGGCGGTAACGCCACTGATGTGCAGGGGGCTACATAAGATTGAAGAGATTGGAAAAGAGAAAACCGGAAACCGAATCCTAAACAGGGAACAAGGGATGAGTCTCTTCACCTGTTCAATAGACATGGGTGGAGTGTGAACCGGGCAATAGTTTAGTCTATCTACTCCAATTGAAAAAAAAAAAGAGTGAGAAGATTGGAAAAGAGAAAACCGGAAACCGCATCCTAAACAGGAAACAAGGGATGAGCCTCTTCACCTGTTCAATAGATAGTTTAGTATGTATTTTGAATAAGATTATACTTTGTTTTGATTTAATTACTATTTTCCAAACTCGATCGGCATACGGCCATATTACGTTGAATACACCGGTTCTCGCTCGATCACCGAAGTTAAGTAAAGTTGAGACAGGTTATTACTTAGATGGGTGACCGCTTGGGAATACCAGGTGCTGTAATCTTTTAGTGACGAATGTTCGTTGTGGTGCAGTGGATATCGGCTTGGAAAGAGAAATCGGTGAGCTGAGTTCAAATTCCAGTTGAATACCCTGCATTCACTTAAGCACTGGTACCCTTGGGAAAGGTATCAATCCGTCCCTTCCTTCCAGTTATGGGTTAAATAACAGGGTAGGACTTGGGGACTTTGCCCTTAAAAGAACAAATCCCAATGAATCTTGATACTCGAAAAGAAAAAATATTACTAGACACAAAACTTATATATATATAAAAAATCAACAATAAATTGTTGAAAGAAAATGGTATTACCAGCAATAAATAAATAAAAAATTTAGTTGGCAGTAAATGACCCGTCGAGTTTGATATGCCATAAAACAAAAACAACCAAACTAGATGAAATTCTTTTGAACATGTTTGTAAAATAATAATAACAAACAAAAATTCCTATCATTTCAGATACATATAGAAAATCTTGATTTAAACATGTAAGATACCAAAACAACATCCTTGAAAATAGTCAAAAGAATAACTGAAATTGCACGAATGCGTAGAACATCCGGGGAGTTTTACACCCTTTCTGCCGAGAAAAGAAAACACAATATGATTAAAAAGTATAATCGCAGTACTTTTCAATAGTCTTTAATTAAACTTGTATAAAAGGGGGATTGTTGCACACACACACACACACACACACACACACACACATATATATATATATATATATATAGTAATAAAGTAGAGTCCTTGGTACTCAATGTTCGGATTTAACAGAGTAATATAATAATGAAAATAAGTTGGATGTTATTATAAACGTATTCGTAATATTTTATTTCGCGGATCTCTTATAGACCGCTCATCAGACCAAATTCAAACAAACTTTGTTGTATGAATTTGGTCTGATGAGCGGTCTATAAGAGCTCCGCGAAATAAAATATTACCAATGGGTTTATAAAAATATCCAACTTATTTTCATTATATATATATATATATATATATGGAAATTCATATCAAATTTAGAGAAAAAATAGCCATTGCTAACATGTTATTTTTAGACAAGTATTGTCAACACCATTTAAACAAAGAATGAGGAAAACTTCTAATGCCTGACGCTTGGTCTAGTAAAGGAAGGGGTTGAGGGATATTGGCTTTTATGGAGTTAAACTAGCGGAATCTTAGTAGTAATTTCTGCTATAGTAGTGGGAGGTATGTGGCTTGATCATTGAGTGAGTAGTGGTAGGTAGCGGGAAAAGGTAACGGCTTAGCCAAATTTAAAAATAAAATATTATTGTGACTGAATGGAAAAATAAGATAATTATAGCAATTTATATCAATTTCTATGACGACACAAACTAATGATCTCTCTACGTTTATTCAGAAGTAAATTCTGATATTGAAACTTTTGTCTCTTAAGCTATTAGGGGTCTTTGCCTTGCCTATCAGTTTCCATTCTATCTATCTATCTATCTATCTATCTATCTATCTATCTATCTATCTATCTATCTATCTATCTATCTATCAGTTTGTTCATATCTATCTATCTATCTATCTATCTATCTATCTATCTATCTATCTCAGTTTGTTCATATCTATCTATCTATCTATCTATCTATCTATCTATCTATCTATCTATCTAAATCTGTTCATTATCTATCTATCTATCTATCTATCTATCTATCTATCTATCTATCTATCTATCTCAGTTTGTTCATATCTAATTATCTATCTATCTATTTATCTATCTAAAAAGAAATCAATAAAACAAAAATAAATCATAAACTATTAACCACCCGTAGAACCACTCACATTCAAAAACATCAAATTACACCTAAAAAAGGTGGGGCGCAACAGCAGATGGAATTCCAACCTTGACGAGTAAGAACACCAAAAAGGTACCTCCAAAAAACTTCGAAGTCGACATGACTCTGCTCAGTTAAGTGACAAACTTCTCCACATTAATCCTATTAACGCTCTATATCTATCTCGATATCGAGCACTTTATGACAATATCGGAATAAAAACCACTAAAAAACAACAATCTTGTTCATTAGCATTATCACAGCTTTATACTATACATATTATATTATATCTATGCATATATATTACGGAATATTCCGGAGATTAACGAAATGGAATTAACAACCGACATGTTTAATTTTATTAAAAATAATTATTACTAAAATAATGTATAATATATACACATATATCTTAAATATATATATATATATATATATTCGTCATCTACATACAAGCCTGTTTCGCTGTTATATATATATCTACATATATATAAATTAAAAAAGGATGGAGCTCTCTTCCTGTATCATTTTTTAATATTAAAATAAAATTTTTAATATTAATTAGGATCGGGTTTTTGGAATTTACCTTCCTGCCTTTTCCACTTGGATTAAAGTATCTGAATATATATATATATATATATATATATATATATATATACCAGTTTTAACCTTACCTATTCTAACTGACGAGTCATATTGAATCAGATTCAAAGTTTGAAATCTACAGAAGCCCCGATGGAATAATTCGGTCGAAATATCACACGAGAAAAGCGTTAACTCCAAACTCCCAACCAGACAATTATCTTCTCTAAACGAAGGCACACCCACCCAACACTCACCCTACACACACACACACACACACACACACACACACACACACGCACCCAACATACACGCACCAAACACGCACACACGCCTATACACCCACATACGGACATGTATATTTACATGTACACACCTACACACTTGCGTACGCAGAGAGAGAGAGAGAGAGAGAGAGAGAGAGAGAGAGAGAGAGAGAGAGAGAGAGAGAATAAAATCAAACCTGGTTTTATTTTCGTTGAAGGCAGATTCGAGAGAAAATTTACTTTTATGAAACCGCTTTTCTTCAAAAGAAATGGAACCGTGGGACAGTATTTTTTGTTTTTTTTTATTATTATACAATTTTTGTTCATGTAAAATTACATGAAATTCAGTTTGTTGATAACACATCTTACTCGATTTTTTTCTTACTGCTTTTTTTCCTCTAGACTCTTCTTTCTTCCTGCTGGGAATCCTTCTCTATTCGTAGCATTTTATAACATTCGTCAAATACCATCTTCTTCTTCTATGTGCCTTGTCCTTTCAGGACGTGCGCGATTATACCTTTCTCCCTATCCCCGGTGGTTCTTAGCACGCTTTCTCCTGTTACACCACGCAACCCCCGTTCTGCCATCCACCCACTCAGGCCAGTCACGTACGTTACACACTGTTTTCCCCTGTCTCTTTTTCCTCTATCTGGCCTGTTAGTATCAGGTTCTCCAAGCCCTCCTTCCTCATTGCATATCCCAGGAACTTTAGTTGTCTCTTCCTGATGCTCAGTATTAATTTCCTTTTCGTTTCCATTCTTTCCAAAACCACATCATTGATGCATGATATCCGCAGCATCCTTCTGTAGAACCATATTTCAGTTGCCTCAAGTTTTTCCTTCATCTTTGATGATATTGTCCAGTATTCACTGCCATATTGAAAAACTGACATCACATAGCAATCCAGTACTCTCTTCTTTGTTTTTAGTGAAAGTTTCCTGTTTCTTAATACTCTACTCAGCTCATGGAATGCATCCTTGTGCTTTTGGATCTCAGGAATATAAATGTATAACAAACTACTGTGACCACAAAGTGAGTGGTCAGTTTATATATTGATTGTAATATGGAACTGATCCCCCACTTTATATCCAGTATGCTTCTGTAGAACCACATTCCGGTTGCTTTGAGTCTTTCCTTCATCTTTGATGATATTGTCCAGCATTCACAAACCATATTGAAGAACTGACATCACATAGCAATAAAGTACTCACTTCTTTGATTCTAGTGACATTTTCCTGTTTCTTAATACTCTAACGTCTGGAATGCGCTCTTTGCCATGCCAATTTGCCTTCGGATCTCTGTGTCGCACTTTCCGTCTTCAGTTAGAACACTTCCCAGGTATTTAAATTTTTGTATCTGCTTGATTCTAGTATCCCCGACCTGTATTTGGCATTTTGGGCTGCCCTTTTTGCTGATGACCATGCATTCGGTTTTCTTGCAGTTTATTTGTCACCCTTTTCAGCTACCTTCTGTAGGAAGCATTGTAGTTTCCATTCCATGTTTGCTATCAGCACTGTATCATCCGTTGTTCAAATTGTGGCTTCCTCAATTCCTAAGGTCCTCAGAATAGTATCGCTGTACAAGTTGAATAGATCCGGTGAAAAGACACATCCTTGTCTTACGCCCCTTTCTATTTTTGTATATCTGATGAATTCGTTTCCTGTTCGTATGCAGGCGGTTTGCTGCCAGTAGAGATTCTTGATTACTCTTATGTCTTTCCCAAATATGTCGAGGTTATACTCCTCTAAAATATAAGTGATAATGTCACGTATAAAGTTCCTTTTCTCTGTATGGAGGAGTTATGAATTCGAATCTATCTTTATATTAGACTAGCCGCCAGTCTAGGCTGTACAGTCCAGTTTAAACTATTTAAACCATTGCTATAAGGATGTGCGTTGAAGATATCAGCTTGGAACAAGAAATCGGAGAGTTCGAATCCTATTTGAATTCTTTGCCTTCATTTACGCGCAAACACCCTTGGGAAAGGTATGAATCCGTCGCTTCTCCAGCTATGGGTTAAATAGCAGGACATACTGGGTTGTAAAGCTTTGGTTGGCAACCATCTACCGCAGAAAGCAACCTGTTTCTGCCTCGTCAATGATCACCCAAGTGTGTATCGCGTATGACACTTAACTGACTATAAGGAGAATAGACAGTCACAACTTTTCTATTAGTTTAGGAAAATAGTCTAGGTCGGAATTTGAACTCTACTTTTCAATTTTACTTTTCACAATACTCGCACATTGATGTCATAAATGACCTCCCAGATGAGGAGCATGTAGCACCCCAAGGAGAAACGCGTTCAACACTCCTTAGAAACTGATCAACAAGACCGGCTTGCGATTACTTCAATTCTCTTTTACGGGATGTGGCTTCCCTCTGTCTGTTCTATAAATACTTTCATGGCTTCTGCTCCAACCAACTTAAGTCACTAGTGTCCTTTCAACAGGTGTTTACTCGTGCAACCAGACTGGCAACTGGGTCTCACTCATTCACAGTTAGATCAACCAAATGCAGACGACAACTCTACTCCTGTAGCTTCTTTTCTCGCACTTCCCGCCTGTGGAACTCGCTTCCATATTCTTGCTTTCCTGACGGCTACAACCTACAGGAATTTAAATGCAATGTCAATACTCATCTATTAACCACTTGACTCTAGTTCTTTCACCACCCCGTATATCCTTTCCTTTCTCTCCATCTTTGCAAATGTCATCACTGCAGCTGTAGTAGGTGGTGTATCTTGGACAAGATAGCTTGACTCCGCCCAACATTCTTCAACTGGTTTGAGTACAGATTTCAATCTCCTAGAATGGTTATTTATCAAAGCTATAGGACCCAGTCTGTCCAGCTATTTACCCATAACTGCAGCGAGAAGGGATGGGTTCATACTTTTCATACGTGTATTTTCGTAGAGATTAATGCAAAGAATTCAGCTGGAATTCGAATTGGGCTGTTTTATCTCTCATTCTGAGTCGCAAATTCATTAACAAAAATTGACGGCCAGCCTCTAAATTCAAAGTCAATATGTATATACACATTTAATCTGCAATTCTAATTTTGTTTTGAATCTTTCTGATTATCTGTCTTTTCTTTCTCCTATACCTAAACGTAAAGCCACAGGTCATGTTTAAACGCTTAATTGAACCGTAACTGTCATTAAACTATATGAACCGATTAAAAATAAACGCGGATATAAATTTATTTATGTGAATTAAAGCCAGAAATGATCAGTTCGTGAATTCCAACACCTGCGATATAAAATTGCGATAATGAGGAAACCACCTTGTTTTATTATAATAGCAAAATTTGTTTTATTTTTGAATTCGCCATAATTTCTGTTTTTCCCATATTCACAAGGGGTGTTTCTTTTTTGTCCCAATGTCCAAGTCGTTTTACATACTATGATGTTTACGTAAACAGCTTCAATATGGGGACAACTGAACTGAACTTTCACCCTTTAACATTGGGTGTCCGTGTAAATAAACCTTACTAATTTGACAATAGACATTCATCGCTAAATACCTGAGACGGAAAAATGTTTCTGAAATATGAAATATATAAGAGACTATGGGTAAAAAAAAAAGTTGGATAGATTGGATTCTCTAAACCTGCTTTAAAAAAAGGAGAGCGCTCGTCAAGAAGGCAAAGGGAAATAACTCCACTCTCTTTACAAATAATATTGAGAAGAAATAGTTATTTAAGAAAATAAATATGGAGAAAAACATGATACCCTAAATCATGAAAGGATATGACTATGAAAACAATTTTTTTCATAATGAAAGACTCAACTTGTCTTTTGCTAATGCTAAGGATTAAATATATCTACCTTACATATTCTGATAATATTAACTAGTATTCCTTCCGTTAGAAGGAGAGTAAGGAGACAGAAGTTACTTAGAGCTACAAAATGTTGGAAGTCGTGGAGAGCCATGGTCACTTACGTTCTAAATGGATATGGAACAGAGAAGATTCCTCTTTGTGGGACGACTCCTGAGATGATGCTTCATAGACCACAACAATCTTAATCACTTAAAGTCTCGGGTTAAATATATCTACCCTACATATTCTGATAATATTAACTAGTATTCCTTCCGTTAGAAGGAGAGTAAGGAGACAGAAGTTACTTAGAGCTACAAAATGTTGGAAGCCGTGGAGAGCCATGGTCACTTACGTTCTAAATGGATATGGAACAGAGAAGATTCCTCTTTGTGGGACAACTCCTGAGATGATGCTTCATAGACCACAACAATCTTAATCACTTAAAGTCTCGGGTTAAATATATCTACCCTACATATTCTGATAATATTAACCAATATTCCTTCCGTTATACTTTTACAACAATTTTCAATCAGCAACCCTCTAATTTGAGTGGCTCTTGGGTTAAGTTTTGAGCTAACAATAGTAGAACCTCCCTCAATTTTGACATAACCATTTCTCTTTGCTCTTGATATTTCATCCACTCATACAAGTTAGCTAAGTCGGCTAATTGATATTTTCATCTGCTTCCCTGGCTTTCATTATTCCCTATGAGTGCTAAATTTTCTAAGTCATCTTTCGTCAGAAGATAATGAAACAATCAACTTTTCTTCTCCTAATGACACAAAGTGAACACTTCAAGTTCGCATGAGTAATAATCTTTAGGTGAAAGGAAACAACTTCATCATCTTTCCAAAGAACTGTTTACTTATTTGTTTGGTCCTGGGCATGACGGTAAACTGCATCCTGCAGCAAGGCCTCTAATTGGGAGGTTATGAGGAGCATGGAATCACCTCTTAATTGCTTTGTTTCCCAGGCCCACTCTGGCTCAAAGTGGTAGCACCTGTTAGGGTCCCAGCTCTGGGCAAATAGTTAACCCCCTAAAGTGGGGTCAAAACACTATGAATGTATAAAAATACACTTTTATACAAATATATACATTTTGAAAGAAAAATATTACCAATAATATATTTTTGAAGAAAAAAAACGTATTACCATGACACATTTTTTAAAGAAAAAAATATTCTCAGCAAAACATTTTTGAATACAAAACTAAAAGTATAAAAATACACTTCTATAGAAATATATACATAAAAATAAACTTTTATAGAAATATATGCATAAAAATAGCATTTTTTAGAAAAATATATTTTTGAAGGAAAAATATTACCAACACATTTTTGAAGAAAATTATTACCATAACACACTTTTGAAGGAAAAAAGATATTTTCAGCAATACGTTTTTCAATACAGAACTAGAAGACATTTTTAGTTTTCTAAAATAAAGAAGAATAAAAACAAAAATTAATTAAATCGGACTAAATCAACCTTTTCACTATAACCGAATATTCTAAAAAAAAAGTATACCTTAAAACCCCCACCTTTTTGGCATTAAATAACCCACAGAGGTGTTGATATGCCGTTAAACAAAACTCGAACTTATTTTTTTAAAACCCATATCTCTTTAGTGTAGTCGATATGGTGGGTAAGATAGCGTGACGCAGTGCAACCCTCTTCAGGCTAGTGGTTTTCAATTCAGAGTTTTCCTCTGAGACCAGTTGTCACACAATTTATGAATAATGTAAGTGACTTAAAGAAGTCAACAGGAATTGAAACATGGCCCTCCGATTTCTCCTCCCGAGACACTAATCATTACTCCACCGTGCCTCGTTGTAAGAACTGTTAGCAACTGACATAAAATCGAATACTTCTGCCATATCTGGTCGGGGGCCCCTGCTATTCAACCCGGGGTTCTTGATAAAATCCAACGGAGAATCTGTAATGTGATCGATACCGACTTGGCAGCTCGGCTGCAGTCGCAATCTCACCAGCGTAACGTGGCTCCCCTGTGCCTTTTCTATAAATACTTTCACGTCTTTTACTTCAATGAATCACTGCCAACTGTGTATAAATTTACACGAGCTACTAGACTAGCAACTAGGTCCCACCCTTTGACAGTGAAACCGATAAAATGTAACCGCAATTCCTACTCTAACAGCTTCTTTTCACGCACTTCCCATCTGTGAAATTCTCTTCCATATACTTGCTTCCCCGACAGCTACAACCTCGGGGAATTTAAATGTAAGGTCAATAGTCATCTCCTATCTCGCTAACTCGCATCCATTCTCTCAAGCTCTTTTTTTATGTACTCCACCCCCATTACACCCGTATTCTCGCCCGTCTGTTACCCTCTTCCTGACATTTCCTATAACTAACCCCTCTTTCTCATCACGTTCCCCTATGTAAACCTCTGCGCAACAGTGGAAGTAGAATGCTTTTCTTGGGGTTAAATGATTAACAATATACTTATATACAAAAAGGAATGTTTGAAGAATCATGATAGCCGACGTCCCGATGGGAAGAGGCAAACGAGAAAGCAGTTTTTATAATGAAAAAAAAAAATCTTGTTATTTCCTCATAGGCAAACGTGAACATTTTAAATCGGCACATAACGTTACTGCTATATTACTAATTTTTACAACGTTTTTTAATCGATTTAATTCAAACAAAACCATTTCTTTAGTTTCAAAATTGAAAGTATCATTTAAGAATTATTATCATTAATTTTGAAACAGTTTATATCTGTATTTAATATTATTGCTTTTCGTTAAAGTGATCAAACTTTTCCTTTTTACTCGCATTGATGGTGATATATTTTCGTGGCCTAGTTAATAAAAGACCGACCAAATCACACGTGACAACAAGAATACGGGATCAAAGTTAAAATCTCGACATAACCTACTTGTTTATTTTCGACTGAATTTGTTTATGTGACGGTCGTAAAATATAAAAATGACCTGAGCATTGTGGGGAAAAATATGACGAAAAATAAATTAAATATTTAATAACAATGAAAATGTTTCACCTAAATAATTTGGGTAATATAAACATCTGTTCAACTAGAAAAAAAATGATATGTAAATTCTGGATGCTTAATCACTTTACTTGTAAATAATTTGATGATAATAGTTATAAGAAGCGATGGGAAAATTGTCGTCATTTATATTTTTAACTAGCAGTATAGCCCGGCGTTGCTCGGGTGTAATGAAAGGTTTAAAACTAATCAATGGTCCTGGAGTTCAGACTCTTTGGATGTTGGCACGAAAGACTAAAAAGCAATAGTTGTTTCCAGTTAAAGCGAAACCGTAGACTGAAAGAAAAATGAATGGATGTAAGTCAAATTTTGATTTCCTGCTATCGATAAAGTTATTTTCGTCGTAAACTGAATTTTGAAGGCTAAATAAGTCCTCTGAGTAAATGGTATCACGGCTGAGACTAAGAAGTACAATTATACCTACTTAGAGCCAAAGCCGAAGCAAAAACTAAAATAAAAGGGCTGAAAAATACATACATAGAGGCAGATAAACAGACACGAACACAAACATATTGCCTTTATATATATATATATATATATATATATATAATCAATTTTCTGCACTATTGTAAGAAGTACAACCTTGAAACTTCTGAATATCGTTTCTTATGTCTTTGTCTATGAGTGCATCAAATTTGATTAAAATCGGACCACTCCTTCTAGAACCCGATTTTTTCGATTATCGATTTTCGATATTTATCGGGCGTACCTCGACACAAAACCTAGCCTAGAACACTCGCAGACGCTTATAGAACAACTGTGTAAATTTTCAAGAAATTTTCGGAGTCTATAGATAACGGACACACATACACACATACACACACACATACACATACACACACATACACACACAGACACACACATAAACATACACACACACACAGACACACACACATAGACACACACACAAAGTTCCATTTATAAATAAGTTCAGATTTCGCGCATGCACGTTGTTTGTTTTGAATTTATTGACGGCATAATATAGTAGGGTCAGTTGGGTCCTGTCTGTGAAAAAAGAGAACCATGACGCAAATCACTCCGACAGAAATTTGTAAATGTCATGCGGTACTTTTTGGCATTCGCGCCGGAATCTCCAATATGAACGCTTAAGTTTTTTGTCCACCACTGCTGGATCCAGTGATTTGGCCACGAGAGTTGTGAGTTCATTACCTAGTGACAGCGGCGGTGAACAGATCTTAGAGATTTGAGTTAAATGGATGTATCAAAGACATCCCCAAGTAGGATGCCTCATCGAACGAAGACAATCTACCCCAGTGAACATAACAAGGGGATCAGTTCAAAGTTCTAATCAACTGAAGACTGTCGGCGCGGACAACGGGCGAAACCTCGTGAATAAGACAACAAAGATGAAAACAACAGTGCGAACAACGTAAAAAATTGCAATACCTTATTTTAGAAACACAAAGTCCTGAACTATTATTTAATATTTATTCTCCCATATGGCAGTGAGTATTGGGCAATATCTTCTCAAATGAAGAGATTTGTGGCAACAGGGATGTAGTCTTACAGAATATATATAATTAAAAGAAAAAAACATCCGGAATAGGCATGACTCATGGAACGAGAATAATCTACCCCAGTGATCGAAATAAAGGGATCTGTTCAAAATTCCAATCACCTTAAGAAAGTCAGAAGGTATAGCGTCCGAACTGTCGTGAATATGGCAATCTCTTCACAGATGAAGAGCAGATTTGTGGCAACAAGGATGTAGCCTTACAGAAAAAGGTTAGGAACGTCATGGACTGAACAGATGATCATCAAATAGTTTTAAGGAAAACTAGAATAAAAAGACCATCAGACAAAAGACTCGGAATTTCAGGGATATACAACGAAGAAAAAATGTCTTGAAGAACTGACCACGTATGGAAGGTCAAAGGGACAGAAAAAAACAGGGAAAATAACGAGTTTGTGTGACTGGAGGGCAGAATAAAGAAGTAGAGTAAGGAGACATAAGTTACGTAGAGCTACAAAATGAAGGAATTCGTGGAGGGCTATGATCGCTTACGTTCTAAATGGATATGGAACATAGAAGATTGCACTTTGTGGAACGACTCCTGAAAGGATACTTCACAGACCACAACAATCTTAATCTCTTAAAGTCTAGGGTTAAATATATCTACCCAACATATTCTAACAATATTAACCAATATTCCTTCCGTTATACTTTTACAACAGTCTCAATCAGCAACCCTCTACTTTGAGTGGCTCTTGGATTATGTTTTGAGCTAACAATAGTAGAACCTCCCTCAATTTTGATATAATCATTCCTCTTTGCTCTTGATATCTTATCCACTCATACAAGTTGGCTAAGTCGGCTATTTGATGTTTTCTTGGTTTTCATTATTCCCTATGTGTGCTAAATTTTCTAAGTCACCTGTCCTAATTTCTGTTTTTGTTTGTTTTATTGCCGTGTCTGTTCAGGACGTAGGAGATCATGTTTTTTTTCCTTTTTCAATTATCTATTAGTTTCCATTACATTTCGCAAACAGTGAAGTTGTTTTCTCTACCTTCACGTTTTCTTTAAATAACAGTTGTTGTTCTTCTAAACTGGCCGCCATACAAGGTTAAAAACATAGTCTAACCTTCTATTTAATTCATAAAATGTTGCATATTTCATATTCCAGCTACTTTTCTCATTGTTTTTATCAGATATTTACTGATGAAATGCGAAATGACTAAGGCCTCATTACACGAACTCCCAGTGATGAGCGTTAACCCGATTCTTTGAACCACCTTCTCATTTCTTTTGTCCCCAGATTCACCTTCACCCGGGTGGTATCAACTGCTAAGGTCCCAGTTATTTATAAAGCACATAATTTAATAATAAGAATAGCATATATATATATATATATATATATATATATATATATATATATATATATATCGCCCGGTTCACACTCCACCCACGTCTATTGAACAGGTTAAGAGGCTCATCACTTGTTCCCTGTTTAGGATGTGGTTTCCGGCTTTCTCTTTTCCAATCTTTTCACTATTACGTAGCCCCCTGCACATCAGTGGCGTTGCCACCTTGCTCGGGGGTGATACGATTAAAAAATAACATAGGCATCCGCAGACAGATCTGGTTCGTTGTATCACAGCTCATCAGTACGATTAGACATCCGATTGCTTTTTACGCAGGATTGAAACCTGAGCGCATTGGCGTCAGTCGGCGATTCTACCTCTGAGCTATGGTCGCTCGATAGAATGTGGCAGATTTTTAGCGGGTGATATATCATGTATACACACGCCAATAGCTGAGAGTGTTCTAATTCATTACTAAGTATTAATTATTAGTCATTATTAATTCGTTATATATATATATATATATATCTTTAATCCCCCAAAATGTAGATAGGAAAATCTCCAAAACCCGATCCTAATTAATATTAATTACATTAATATTAAAATTGATCAAGGTGGAGGGCTCAATGCCATCTATATTCAAATTACATAGCCAATTATAAAATAAAACAAAATTCCGATCTTCAAATTCGTTGAATGGTCATTTCTACGAGAAAATTCTCGCGTCCTCAGCAACGAACTTTATTGCAAAAAAACAAACAAATGATAAAATGAACGAAGATATGGTACCGGCAGAAGTCAAAAAAAATTTTTCATCACAGAAAATTAAACAGGTGGGATTAATAAGAAAGCAGACAGAAATCTATGTCTATTTCTATTATTGGATTTTTTGAAACCCACTACTCCTTAACTGAGTCGAGAGTTAAAGTTTGAAATTTAGCCTTGTCTGGGTGAAAGAAAAGACAGAGGGAAGAAGAAAATGAAAAGAAATGTTTTATTTTATATATATATAGATAGATAGATATAGATATATATCGCTCATTCAGTAATGAATTAGAGCACTCTGACTATTATCTACTCAAATACGAGTATCGATTAAAAATAATGTTCACACACACACGCAGATATATATATATATATATATATATATATATATATATATATATATATATATTATGCTCTCATTACGATTGAGCTCTCTGGAGAAGAAAATTTTAAAAACAGTTTCCACTTCTGCTATAATGCGTGACTCTTCAGAAATGAATTGAGTTCTCTCGGTGACTGGCGTCTGTATACATTGCTTACATACAAGACGTTAAAATTTCCTTTCTCGGATCACATGCGCCGATGGCTTAGGGAGTAGAGACTCCGACCGAAACCACATCGGTCGAGTTTTCGATCCCGGCCAGAAGCAAGTGGATATTAGTCACACTGATGAGCTGTGATGCTGCTAAACAGGCTTGTATGTGGATGACTAATATATATATTCCTTATATATAGAAAGAGTATTGCATATTTTTGAACAAAATGACCAGCAATACATTTTGTATTTGCATGCCCCTGTAATTGAAGACATCAAATTTTGTTCAAAATCTGTTTTGTAGAAGTCATAAAATTGTGTTTAAATTATTTTTATTTCTGCATTAAATAACCTATAGATGTTGATATGCCGTTAAACAAAATCAACGAACCAATTAGCCAACATAACTGAACTCTTTCCTACAATTTCTTAAAGGATTCGGTTTTTCCAAAATATAACTTAAAAAGAAACAACAACATAAAACACATATCACAGTAATTATGTTCACACAAACTTGTATATGCACGAAAGCTGAGTATCACCTACCATGTATTCAATTCGAAAGCAGAATAATATATATCATATATTATTACTTCAAAGCTCTCAAGGAAACTACATTTTCTCATTAAATGACCGTTGATATGCTGTTAAACAAGTCAATGATGAAGTCAACCAAAACATTCTTGCTGTTTACTTACCGACCATCAAATGTAAATTGGTGTGGGAATTGAAACAAAAAACTAAATCTCTTTATGAATATTAAAATCGAAATAGTAACGAAAATTCATCAACTGTCAGGAAATTGTAAAAACATTCATAATATCAGAGAAGATTACATATTATATTGTAATTCTGCAATCTTTTTTCTGATTGTAATGAAACTGTCGTTACTCCAAAAGTTGCTTAGTTTTTGGAAGTCATGAAACCGACAAAAATGTACATGCATCGACCGCTTAATCTTGTTTGTTTTCTTTTCTTGTAATAACCATCGTATTTATTATTTCCATTTAAAGTGTGAGTAGACAGTTTCCGACACCTGATATGACCGCACGCAACTACGCCTTTTCTACGGGGTGCAGGGGGTTTAACTGCACGCTCGATTGCCAAGGATACGTAACCGAAGGGCACTAAAATAATAGAGTCCAAAACAATGATGATGGTGGTGGGGGCAGGGCCGGGAAGAGAGACCCAAAAAATTATGACTTCCAGCTGTTAGGGTTGACGTGCATGTCTACAAGTGCAGAATGAAGACAATCGGAGAAGAACCGAGATGAACACACTTACCATTGGACAGAGCGAACGCCCGTGCGAGCGCACGCACGCATAGACAGCCAGACTCACCCGCGCCTGCGTGTACCCGCACACATTCATAACATGTGAAGAGACACAAAGTAGTGAGTCAATAAACGGGTAGGACAAGAAAAAACATAAGCTCGTAAACGAAACGAAAGCACGTACGCCACCCGAATTCAAAGAAAACAAAATACTGCCTTCACCGTTTTTCAAACAATTATTATATATTTTATATTATTATATATTTTTATATTATTATATTAGATATATTAGATATATTAGATATATATATTTTATATTATTATATATTTTTATAATTATTATATATTTTTAGACTAAATTATTCGCTAGGGTCATGAATGGTTTCCCTTTATTTCTTTACATTTTTAATTCTCTATCTGTTTGCCAATCCGACGTTATATTTTTCCTCAACTTCTATGATTATATATATATATATATATATATATATATATATATACGAGTATAGAGTACGTATGGATGGAATAATATGTCCAAAGAAACACTATTCTTAAAAAAGTGCTCAATACAAAGTAGACCTAAAAATATTTATTCAGAAATTATAACATGAATATGTTGTGATATCACTACAAAAGTAGCTATTTTGTTTCGAGACTTCTTGTGTCTTGTCAAGTGATGTGGTTCATTTTAAGTTGAATGGTTTAAAAAAACATTTTTAAAATCATTCAATTTAAAATAAACCACATCACTTGACAAGACAAAAGAAGGGTCGGAACAAAATAGCTACCTTTGTAGTGATATTATAAGATATCCATGTTATAATTTATATATATATATATATATATATATATATATATATATATATATATGGGTGGAATAATATTCCTATTTTTAAAAAAGTCCTCAATACAAAGTTAAATAAATAATATATATATATATATATTGTGTGTGCATTTTGGCAGCATTTTTCATTAATACAGGTTTCATTGAATAATATAGACAAGTTCTGTCTGTTTATTTTGTGTAATATCCTTTTGTATAATCTGATTAGCTTGATAGTGTTGTCTTGAAATGACGACAAGAAATCGCAGTAATTTTTTATTAAACAGGTCCATTTTTTGAGTGGCAAAGAACCTACCACTACTACTTCGTTCACCGCCTGCGACCATCTGCCATGCAAAAAATGGACCTGTTTAATTTTCTCTGTTTAACTCAACTCTGTTAAGAATTTAAATGTTCTATGTTCACTGTATATTAAATGTTCATCCTTTGATAATGGCTTATGTAATCCGAAAGCTCAACAATTACTGCAATTTCTTGTCGTCTTTTCATGACAAGTGTTGTCATGAAAAGACTACAAGAAATTGCAGTAATTGTTGAGCTTTCGGATTACATAAGCCATTATCAAAGGATGAACATTTAAGCTAATCAGATCATACGAAAGGATCTTACACAAAATAAATAGACAGAAATTGTCTATATTATTCAATGAAACCTATATATATATATATATATATATTATATCGAGGCAGCAGATAATTTTCTAAGCATATACTGTAAAATATAAGAGACAATGAATGTCTGTTTAGAACGGCTCATGATTAAACATAATAGACATTCATTGTCTTTTATATTTAACAGTATATATTTAGAAAATTTATATATATATATATGTATATATATATATATATATATATATATATATATATATATATATATATATGCTAGTATATCTACTGTTTTTTCAAAGCCTACCATTCTTCTAGAGTGCTCAATCAGAGTGTGAGAGCATAAATAGTCCTCCACAGACAGATGTGTTTCGCTGTATCACAGCTCATCAGTACGGTTAGACATCAGATTGCTTTTTACCCTGGATTGAAACCCGACGGAATTAGCGTCAGTCGTCGATTGTACCTCTGAGCTATGGCCGATCAGAGGCAGACTTTTAGCGTGTGATATACCATGTATACATACGCCAGTAGTTAAAGTTTTCTAATTCATTACTGAATGAACCATATATATATATATATATATATGAAGTGAAAGTTTACATAAATGTATATATACATATATATATATATATATATATATATATATATATATATATATATGTGTGTGTGTAACAGAAAATCCTGAAGATTAACGAAATAGTTTTAACAACCGACATATTTAATTTATTTGTTTAAACATTATTTTTAATCGATATTCGTATTTGAGTAGATATTCTGTTTTCAATCAAACAGTAAATTTATATATTTATTTCTACCAGCCTGATTAATTTTTTTCGGAATAAAATTTGTCATATTCACGTGAGTATGAACGGATTTTATTAAAAATAAGCAGACACAACGTTTGCAATTTATTTAACTTGATATATATAAAAGAAAATTTGGTGCCTAAATACACAAATATATATATAATTTTACACACACACACACACACACACACACACACACACACACACATACATATATATATATATATATATATATATATATATATATATATATATTCATAAGTAAAATTATACTTAGTTATAATTCGGGATTAAGAACAGTATGGTTAAATGAAGAAGACAACAGGAAAACTATATTTTACTCGCCAACGCGTTTCGTCCTATGATGGCATTTATCAAGACTTTGATTTATTGCAAATTTACAATTTTGGCACATGAGCGAAAGGGGAATGTGGGGACAGCTGAGGCTGGTTATCACTATCTTATACCTAGCTAATCAGAAACACGACTCATTTACCCTTTACAATTTTTTTCGTTTAACACAAGAAACTATTCATTGTCAACCAATCCACACATACAAAAAATACTACATACTTTCTGGGACCCTAAAAGAATCGCCCTATGCATTTAGAATTTTATTTACAATTCTATACACATATAAAAATATATGATATACAATTAAGGGGGAGGGGACATGAAACCTAAAAAATAAATTAAATATAAAATAATACAAAATTAAATAAATTGATGTTAGTTGGACCCGTTAAACCCGCAAAAATAAAAGGCCGTTCTATTGTGTTTTTAGGCAAAATCAAGAGGTACTCTTGCAAAGGAAGAAAGAAAAGATAAAAAATAAATGAAGTGATATGGGTATTGGAAATTTTTGAATGTGTTTTTTATGTATTTTTCTTCTTTTGAAAGAGAACTAAGAATCTGCAGCCCCAAAACGATATAAAAATAGGCACATAAATTATACGACCAAAAACAAGAGCATCATTATCAACAATAATAAATAAAACAATAACAGATACATTATATTACCCACCAACTTTATAGCATCCACTATCCAAAACATCTTATCCCATATAAAAACACACACAAATAGCAAAACTACCTCGAAAGCTATTATGGACATTTCATTCATCATCCGTTACACCCAATGGTGTGCTTATCTGGACGATATATTGATTAATAGTGTATCTAAAGAACAACATATATAAAAAGGAGTTTTGAAAAAAATACGAGAATACGGCTTCAAACTCCGTTCCTTGTTTGACTTGACCCACAGAGTTGTGAGTTCAATACCAGGCTAATGCAGTGGTGAACAAGTAACTTACAGGGTTAGAGGGAGATAACTCATGACTTCCAAACAGAGGCACTACTACGCAAGGAATGGAGTTCATATATCCCAGTGATTGCAAAAAAGTACCTGAAGTACCTGAAGAAGGATTGTGTCACATCTATCTCAGTGGGGAGACACAGGGTAAGTACTCTGATTTCTGTTCGAACACGCTGCTGTCGCTCTCTGTCCAAAGACAGAGAGCGACTTACACGGATCTATATCTTCGGGCAAAGAATCAGAAGAGCAAGCAATCCCCATTCCGCTTATGCAGGAACTGGGGAATTTTTAGGCGAGTGTACGAGCTCTGAGTTTCCAATCGTGTACACTCGGCTGGATAACTTTTGACCCTTTGCCCGAGTATAGGTGTTTTAGTTTCTATACGTTAAACCTAACTAGGTGGGAAGACTTTGTGTAAATATCCAGAACTAGGTGAGAGTTATGATAGAATGTTCGTTAAAGTACCTTTGGAGTCTACCGAAACATAATATTATATCAGTTAGTAGTGAGTCATAGAAACCTATATCAAATGTTTTGAGGGATACTGCAGACCTGGGTCAAGACTGTGTTCGCTGGAAGACCCTATGTGTGGCAACAGGCCGCTGCACTATGGTACATAAGTTGGAAACCCAGTTATGGCTGTCAGACAAGGTCTGCGACGACATCACTCCTTACATCTGGCCACCTAACTCCCCAGACTGCAACCCCCTTGATTATTATATATGGGGATGAGTTGAGTGAGAGACCAACAAAAATCATTGGAACAATAAAGATGAACTGACTGCAAAGATTATAGCAGCATTCACCAACTTAATCGAAGAGATGGTCGAAAAAAGACGAAGGAGATTCCAGTCATCTGGAGATTGTGGTTGAAGTCAATGGTGATTTTATTGAACAAATTGAATCTTTAGAATTTCAATATATCTTTGTATAATTGTTGTTACTTTGTCCGTTAAAATAAGATGTTGGTATTATTTTAATTTTTGTTCCATATAGACGACAGTTTATTCATCGCACCCTCTCTCTCTCTCTCTCTCTCTTTCTCTCTCTCTCTCTCTCTGTGTGTGTGTGTGTGTGCAAAAAATGCTACTATGTTTACAAGCTGAAAGTCTAATTGGCGTTATATGAGCCCGATGTGTTATGCTCTCTGGTGTTGGGATATCCCAAACTACATTCCTTGCTTTAAATAGACGCACCTCTGACGTCAGACCTGACTTCCCAATGAGCGAAATTGATAACGTTAACGACAGCCACAATTTCCCCGCTTCGAGGTTCATACGTAATCATCTTGTTACCATTACAAACAGCCAAAATAGTTTTAGTGGTAACAGCTCAAGTAGCAATTGAAGACGTTTGATAGTGGTAGTAGTAACCCAAGCTGCGATATCAAAATAGTAGTTTGACGAAAGATTAGTTGTACTATTCGCTTTAAAGGTTGTGTTCAATCTGAAACTTTCTTTCTGACCTTCAGCGTTGTAATGGAAAACATTTTTGTTGGGGTTCGAATGCAGCTACCCGCTATTTAGATACTGTGACAAACTGTGGTTGAAGCCAATGGCGATTTTTAATGAACAAATTTGCTCTTCAGTATTTCAAAATATTTTCGTGTAATTTTGGAAAATATATCTGTTAAAGTGATATGACAGTGTTAAGTTCGATTTTTGCGTAATTAAAACGACAATGCATCCATCGCAGTCTATATATATATATATATATATATATATGAAAATCCCGAAGATTAACGATATGGTTTTTAACAATCATATTTAATTTATTTGTTTGAACATTATTTTTAATCGATACTCGTATTTGAGTAGATATTCTGTTTTTAATCAAACAGTATATTCATATATTTATTTCTACCGGTCTGATTATTTACAATAAATTTTGTAACGAAAATATGTGTCTTTCGGCAGGATTCAAACCTGCGACCCCTATCAACATAGGGGAAGCCACTAATTGATCTAGTACGTCTTAGATCGCTCGACCACGAATGATTTCACAGTCTAATCGAATTCAAATCGAGCCTCATATAACACAATTTTCAATTCTACGTAAATAATAATTATTTTTCTCAACATAGGGGAAGCCCCCAATTGATCTAGTGCGTCTTTCAATTCGCACGTTCGAATATATAAATATACTGTTTGATTAAAAACAGAATATCTACTAAAATACGGGTATCGGTTAAAAATAATGTTCAAACAAATAAATTAAATATGTCGGTTACTAAAACCATTTACGTTAATCTTCGGGACTTTACGCAACATTGTATGTTTACATTTGTTGAAATTACGATGCATTTCAGAGCAGAGATAGTTATTTACGTAAAATCGAAAATTATGTTATATAAGGCTTGATTTGACTTCGATTAGAATCTGCAATCATTCGTGGTCGAGCGGTCTAACACGCACCAGATCAATTGGTTGCTTCCCCTATATTGATAGGGGTTGCAGGTTCGAATCCTGCCGAAAGACACATATTTTCGTTATAAAATTTATCGTAAATAATCAGGCTGATAGAAGCAACTATACTGTTTGATTAAAAACTAAATATCTACGCAAAGGCAAGTAGCGATTAAAAATAAGTTTTAACAAATAAATTATATATATATAATTTATTTGTTAAACATTATTTTATTATATATATATATATATATTTTAGAGAAAATTTTCAAAATTCAAAGGTGTCGGATGTACATTTCGACACAGGATCTCTAATAGAGACACTATGTCACGTCAGCGACATTGTTTTTCCAAATGGCGAAGGCTCTGAGTTAGAGTGTCGCTGACGTGACATAGATTCTCTATTAGAGATTCTGTGTCGAAATGTACATCCGACACCTTTGAATTTTGAAAATTTTCTCTAATTTATATTGGCTCTGTATTCTTAATACATTGAGCTCTCTGCCTGTATCACTTTTTAATGTTAAAAAGTTTTAATATTGATTAGGATCAGGTTCTTGGAATTTACCTTCCTACTCTTCCACTTCGGATTAAAGAAAAACAAAATATATATATATATATATATATATATATATATATATATATATAGTGTATCGAGACAGTAGATAATTGTCTAAACATATACTGTTAAATATGAGAGACAATGAATGTCTATTATGCTTAATTATGAGCCGTTGTAAACGACATATTTTGGCTTTAATTGCAGGTGAAAATAAAGACAAAAATTCTCCAATATTTGGATAATTTTTTATTAACTTGGTTCTGAGCTTTCGGCTCACATGAGTCATCTTCAGAGAGGTTACAAGGTTGTTGCTTAGCAAAGTTTTATGTCAACACAAGATGAAATTGTCGCTGATGGTGGATGTTTTTATGTTATATCCTTCCCTTTCTCTCCCCCCCCTTGCAACTGTCATCACACCTGCATTTTCATCTTTCTATTGCTTCTTCCTAATTGGTTTTTAATCCTCTTCTCCCTCCTCTAGTTAATTTTCTTTCAGTTATGTAGCCCCCCCCCCGCACATTTACGCCTTGGCCGGGGTGAAATGATAAAAAAAAAAAAAAAAAATGGACAGCATACCTTCTTTTAAACCTCTTTCGTTAAATATGACAGGTAAGTAAGAACTGAATTATCATTTTATTATATTTTCAAACTTCTTACACCTTCCCGTTTGGTGTGAGAAAGAGAGAACAAACATTGTCCATATTAACAGACCCCTTAAAAATGGCTAAAGAAATAGCCGAATGCGCTTATTGGACAATAAATTGTTGCATTGTTTTACTCAGAAATACCCTTTAGAAAGGTATGAATCCATCTCTTCTCACTCCAGCTATGGGTTAATTAGCAAGACAGATTGGTTTCTATAGCCTTGGCTGGCAACCAGTCTACCGCAGAAATTAATGCCAACCTACTGCGGGAAAATCTTCTGCTCAGTTAGTCATGCCTCTTTGGAGAAATGATCACCCAAACGTGTATATATATAGTCATCCGCAGACAGATTTGTTTCGCTGTATCACAGCTCATCAGTACGGTCAGACTCCGATTGCTTTTTAACCCTGGATTAAAACCCGACCGAATTGGCTTCAGTCGGTGATTCTACCTCTGGGCTATGGGCGTTCGGTGGAAGAAGGCAGACTTTTTAGCGCGTATATTATCATTATACGCGCCCAATAGCCAGAGTGCTCTAATTCATTTTACTGAATGAGCCATGCGTACATGCCAGAGTATCTACTGTTTTTCAAAGTTTACCATTCTTCCAGAGTGCTAAGTCAGGGTGTGAGAGCGTAAATAGTCATATATATATATATATATATATATATATATATATATATATATATATGCCAAACAGTTTTCGACTATCTGATAATTGCATACAAACGTATGAAAGGAATTAAAAAATTATATAAATGTATAATATATGCGTGGGTGGATGCGTGATACATGAGGTATCGTCATAGTTATTACCTTGAACAACTGTCTAGGAAAACCGAATTAGGATTTTACTTCGAAAAGAAAGAAACCAGTTTCTCTAATCCAACGCTAGATGTCTTAACAAGATTTTTTTTCACTGGCATGAACAGTTAAACTCTTCATTTCCACATAACTGTCGGTGGATAAAATTGTTATCCATTAACGAACGTCGATAAGAACAAGTGATATTAATTACAAGATTTTTTTCAAAGCATGTGAAGCTTTTTTTAGTAGACATTTTTACAAATAAACTTTATGGTCGTGTGAATTTTTATGATGCATCGTGGTTTTGGTAATTATCTTCTATGTACAGTATCGCTGCTGGACGTGATAGAATGTTTTCTTTTATTTGTTACTACGATGTGCGTTGTGGTGTAGTAGATATTGGCTCGGAACGAGAAATCGGGGAGCAGAGTTCGAATTCTAGTTAAATTCCTTACATTCACTGACGCGCAAATACCATTGGCAAAGGTATTAATCAGTCTCGTCCCTCCAGTTATGGGTTAAATAATAGATCAGATAGGGTTCTATAGCTTTGGCTGGTAACCAATCTATCTGACTCGGACTCATTCTTTTAATTATCTATTTAACTGACTCTCTTTCTAGCTGACTCTTTACTTTACCCTATTTATAAATCCTGTCTTTGTCCTTCCAGTGGTTAACAACAAAAACTACTAAAAAAATAATTTTAATTTCTGAGTTATTGTGGTTGATCAAATAGCGTACAATTTTCTGGATTCCAGCTCAAAAGTAGAAAAAATTGAAGCGATAGAAACATTCTGAAACCATTAACGGAGAAATCTGTAATATGATCGATTCCGACCTGGCAACCAAGATATACTCACTTTCTCACCGGCGCAATGTGGCTTTTCTGTGCCTCTTCTACAAGGACTTCCACTGCTTTTTCTCCAATGAACTTAGCTCTCTGGTTCCCCCTATGCATGAATTTGCTTGTGCAACAAGATTAGCAACTAGGTCCTACCCTTTAACTGTGAAACCAAAAAAATGTAAACGCAAATTCTACTCCAACAGCTTCTTTTCTTGCACCCCCCCGTGTAATTCCCTTCCATTTACTTGCTTTCCCGACAGCTACAATCTCCAAGAATTTAAATGTAAAGTTAATAGTCATCTCCTACCTTGCTAACCTGCATCCTCTCTCTCATGCTCCTTTCTCCGTCCACTCTACTCTCATCAGTATTCTGATTCTTCTCTTACCCACTTCCTGACACCCACTATAACCTGACACTCTTTTTTATAACTTTCCTCCTATGTGAACTCCTGCAATACAGTGGCAATAGACTGCCTTGCTTGGGGCACTATGATTATAAAAAAATTCTATACAGTTATATGGCTATAAAGTAAGGGATCAATTCCATATTACAATTATTACATAAACTGATCTCTCACTTTATGGCCACAGTCATCCTTCTCTTACCCACTTCCTGACATCTCCTAAGCTGTCACTCTTTTTTTATAACTTTCCCTCTATGTAAACTGCAATACAGTGGCAACAGACTGCTTTGCTTGGGGTGATATGATTATAAAAAAAATTCTGTACAGTTATATGGCTATAAAATGGGGGATCAATTCTACATTACTATCAGTATATAAACTGATCCCTCACTTTATGGCCACAGTCAACCTTTTCTTACCCACTTCCTGACACCCACTATACCCTGTTACTCTTTCTTATAACTTTCCTCCTATGTAAACTCCTGCAATACAGTGATAATAGACTGCCTTGTTTCTTTATGCTTAAGAATTCTCCGCTAAGCAGTTCTCAGGTCAACAAAATATTTCGAATAAGTGCACGTTTGCAAATATTGGGTTCAAGTATGTGTAGCCAAACAAAAGCGATAATTTTAGAACCTTGTGAAAAACACTTGGCAATGTTATGTGTTTTGCTGCATTTTCTATTCTATTTTTACAATTTGAATGACCCAAAATTCCTAGCTTCCTTTCTGCACGTTTTTATAGTTTCACTGACGTGCCTTTGTAGTTTAGTCAGCTCTTTGTGGGAAAGTGTTTTAAATTATTAAAAATTATATCACTAGAAACAAAGAAGAGAATAATGGATTGCTATGTGATGTCAGTTCTTCAATATGGCAGTGAATGCCGGACAATGTCATCAAAGAATAAGGAAAAACTTAAAGCAACTGAAATGTTGCTATATAGAAGGATGCTGTGGATATAAAGTGGGGGATCAATTCTATATTACGATCAATATATAAACTGACCCCTCACTTTGTGGTCACAGCAGATTCTATACATTTATATTCCTGAGATCCAAAAGCATAAGAATGCATTCCAGGAGCCGAGTAGAGTATTAAGAAACAGGACAATTTCATTAGAAACAAAGAAGTGAGTACTGGATTACTATGTGATGTCAGTTCTTCAATATGGCAGTGAATGCTGGAATTATTTAATCAATACAAGGCCGAAGTGCTACTCTTGTTGGCGGGTAACCAAATTAGATTGTTTTAAGAGAAGTAGGAATTAAAATGTCAAATACAGTTGGGAGATACAAAAAATCAAGTAGGTACAAAAATGTAAATACGTGGGAAATGTTCTAACAAAAGACAGAAAGTGCGACACAGAGATCAGAAGGCGATTGGCAGGGGGAAAGACGCGTTCCAGAAGCTGAGTAAAGTATTAAGAGACAGGAAACTTTCACTAGAGACAAAGAAGATAATACTGGATTGCTATGTGATGTCAGTTCTTCAATATGAATGCTGGACAATATCATCAAAGATGAAGGGAAAACTTGAAGCAACTGCAATGTGGTTCTACAGTACAATGCTGCGGATATCATGTATCGTGTGGGCAATGATGAGGTTTTGAAAAGAATGTAAACGTAAAGAAAATTAATATTGAGCCTCGGGAAGAGACAACTGAAGTTCCTGGGACATGCAATGAAGAAGGAGGGCTTGGAGAACCTGATACTAACAGGCCAGATAAAGGGAAAAGAGATAGCGGTAAGCAGCGTATAACATATCTGAAGGGCCTGAGCAGGTGGATGACATAACGAGGATTGCGAGATGTTACAGGAGAAAGTGTGCTAAGAGCCACCAGTGATAGGGAGACGTGGAAGGCCATGATCGCCTACGTCCGGAAAGAACAAGGCATAGAGAAAAAGAAGAAAATTATATCTGTGTATTAATTATATTTTTGACTCAGTGTAGCATCCCAGAGTGTAACCCCCATATATAGACAGTATATATATTTATTCTATGGCTACGGCTCTGGGCTGTTTTCGGCGCGGAAAATGTGATGAGCGTGCTGGGTTCAAGTCCCAGCCGATCCTTTCGCTTTTCGCACATGGAAAGGCATGAATCGATTCTCGTCCACATCATCAGCTAGGTGTTACTACCAGGACAGACTAAGTTTCCTTGCCGTCGTTGGTATCCAGTCTAGGAGAAGAACAACTCTGAAATCAAAACTGACTGAGTGCGGCCAACAATTTCACTTGTGGAGTAGTTTTCGCACTGAAGGTTATAATCGTGCTAAGTCGGTTGCTAATCGACTTAACGTACCCAAAATCTTAGGAACTTTGTAATCTTCCACTGAAAGCTGACTCCTTAGTATTCGGCTAACTGCCGACTAATATCAACTGCCTAGTAGTTCTACTGAACTCCAGTAGACCTCTAAAGAACTCCTATGAACTTCCCAAGAAATTCTCAAGAACTTCCTGTTAACTCTTATTAATATAGGAGGGAGAGTCCATTATTTGAGGAATAGGTATGTTTCACCATAACATTAATTTAGGAGGGAGAGTCCATTGTCTGAGGAATAGGTGTGTTTCACCATAACATTAATTTAGGAGGGAGAGTTCATTGTCTGAGGAATAGGTATGTTTCACCATAACATTAATATAGGAGGGAGAGTCCATTGTCTGAGGAATAGGTGTGTTTCACCATAACACTTTTCCGATTATGTTTGATTTTATGATCATAGTATTATAAATGCCAGTAATAAGTTTCATATTTGTTTTTTATTTGATGAAACATTGTTGACTCATATTATTAATTTTGTATTTACATTCATTTGAATCAGAATGAACAGTATACATACTGACAACAATGAGCAACTGCTTATACACACGTATACGTGTGTGTGTGTGTATATATATATATATATATATATATATATATATATATATATATATATTTCATCCCTTGAAGAACATTATGAAGATCAATCTGGAAATTATATTTTGTAACTTGCATTTATACATAGAAGTAAAATGATGAAAAAATATTGAGTTTTAAAATTTAAAATTTGGGAACACTCTAAAATATTTTTAAAGCTTGCTGTGTAAGAAAAATCAAATTCTTGAGGCTACTAAGTAATGTAATTTATTGTCTAATAAACAAAAGGGAATAAATGTTTATTATTTGTTTATATTCTGAGATGAGGTAGTATTTACGCTTTTCAAGCCATTGTCCTCACCTTTACTGCCTTGCTTACAATGTGTTGGCCGTTGTACACTCCGGCCTTCTTCTGATGCTAAGAATTTCAAATGGAACCCTTTATTACGATCACTGGGGTATATCATTCTCATTCCATGCGCAAAGCCACTTCTGATAGCTATGTAGTTATTTCCCTTTAATTCAACTTTTCTAAGTTATTTGCTCACCACTGCTGTAGCCTGGTATTGAACTCGTAACTCTAAAGGTTAAGCTGGACGTCTAGGGTGGGGTTGTTCTGGCATTTTATTTCACAGGCAGTCTACAGGATTAAAATCACTGATCAAGAGTGACTATGGGTGTATTTTTGTATACTTTTTTTGTATCAACTTCATGTATAATCATGAGTGAGAGTGATTTGCTAAGACAACTTGGAATGTGATAGAATGTACGCACAAAAGGGTATGCTATTTTCTATAGTAAATTAGTCCGACCTTGTTACAAATATCGTTAATTGATAAATTTAAAATTTAATTCCCTCGATTCGCAACTATAAACGAGCTCACACTCCTTACGTATGTGCGAAAGATATTTTGAAAGTGATTTGTACAAAAGATAAATGATTCTTCTGATTTTTATTTTGAATTTTGATATAAAATATCTTTTTTTGTCTGAATTTCTGAAATAAGATTTTATCATTATTTACATTACTTTTTAGTTATGAATTGATGATAATATTGCCTATGAAAAACTGAAAAGTATTATAAAAACCGTTCTGCCTCGATATTTTAAAAATAATTTAAACTTTTTTGTGCATTTCAAGTTTTTTTGTAGTAATTTCTATGTGCAAATTAAAAGGTCAGAGTTTCTTCCCTTACCCGAAAAAAATTATACAATTTTGTCACTTATAAACGCCACGTTATCTCTCATCAAGAACCTGTCAATAAGTTCTTGGTTTATGGTGCGGACAGTTCGAAAAGTTCAAATCTGTGATTAAAAAATAGTTTTATTCTAAATTTCACGCTATTAATAAGTAATACTTGTGTAAATCAGATTAGTTTAACATACAATTTGCTAATTCTCCAAAAACAATGTGTCACAGATCTATATTTTACTTTTGTAAGGTTTGTAAAAGCGAGAGTTAACTTTTGTTTACAAATGTGTCGATCGCTCCAAAATGGAGGAAAAAAATAAAAAATTGAAATTAAATTTCAAACCTTTATATTCCAATCAATATAATTTCTGTTTGAAATAAACCAAAGTATTTTGCTTACTGGAAATAGTAAATTTAATCATTTAGCTTTCAGTTAAAACTAAAATAAAAGTTTAATGAAAACATTTTCATTCTTAAAAATTCAGTTTACAAGTAACTATGCAGTTTTTTTTTTTTTTTGCGATTTAGTGGAGGTCCCGAATTTGGTGACAGTAGATGTGAGTTCAATCCTTGGGTCGGATTCAGTGCAAACAATGTGAGCAATAACTGGACAGTACTAAAATTCAGAATGCTATGGGTAAATTGTAGCCATTTTATATTTTTAATTTCACGCACGTGTTTGTTTTTGTTTGTGCCGACTGTACAGTATAGTAGGGTCAGTTGGGCACCATATGTGAGAAAAAAGAAATTTAGAAACGGCATATTGTACTCCTTGCCATTCACACCGGAAGCTCCAAATCGATTATTTCAAAGTGTTTCGGTGCCAATCTGAGGACAGTGCAGAGAATTCGGAAAGAGTTGGATGAATCTAATGGTGGCTATGAAAGTGTTTAGAGTGATCACAGTAATGACGATATTACGCCTCCATTCACCTTTTCACAGGGCCTCGGATTTTATACAGAAACAAGAACTCCTGAAGAGGGTGGATGTTGTAAGACCCTATGTCTGGCACAGGAATTTGCACAAAACACCAGCAGGAAAACCCGGCCATGGCTTTCAGACAATTTCTGCTATCACTTTAGACATGGGCAGTAGAACGAGAACAATCTAACACTGTAGATTAAATAATGATTTCAGTTCCGAATTCCCTATAATACTCGGATCAGTAGACACTTGATGAAGCCCGAAGATAACAACAAGAAGAATAAGGACAATAGTCAGCACGTAAATAATGGGGATTTTTTAAGCGTAGCTTAGAAGTGGCACAAGGATGAAAGTAAACAGTGAGTCACATTATTTACTCATAATTGATCTTGCGAGACACGCTTCCTAACCATTACACCACCTTGAAGCGACCAAATAATTTTTTAAGCGTATCTTAGATGTGGCACAAGGCCGAAAATATGAGACACGTCGCTCACTATTCGGTCTTATTTGATCTAGCGAGACAAAATTGCTAGACATTACACCACACTAAAGTAACCCGCATGTAAACAAAAGGATTGTTAAAAAAATCTATAAAACATGATTTGATTTTTGCTTTCACTTTAATATCGCCGACGATGCCGGAAGAGAAGACAGCAGACTTCAAAGAGCACACTTGCCATAAACAACTGAACCACAATCAATTTGGATAATAAATTATCTCGACTTGTTGAGTGTCTATATATTTTTGTCATGTTTTGCTGTATCAATGAATTTCCAAACTATTTGTAGAAAGCTTTTAGAGAAATCTTGACAAATATCTAGATGTGCATCGACAGTGTTATTTCTGAGAAACCTCAAAGCGGCTTTTCGTACGTTGCTTACTAACAGTTAAATAAAGCTCTGGTCCATCGAAGCCGGCAGTATTTTGTTGTACATATTATTGCCTCGTTGCAAATCTGACAATTCTGTGTTGTTGCAGGACTCTCTCCAGACTAGTAAAATGGGGAAGTATAATACAGCATTTCTACCGATTTCATCTTCGAGTTGTTTTGGCGGTTCAAGACAAACCGCCTACATTGTTGACAACAAAATCTACTTTTCAAACGTCTGGGACGACGCGGGGGGGGAAACACTCAGTGTTTTTCTTTGTAACAACATTTACATTTGTTTTAAAAATCCATATTATGATTATTATATTTATATTCAGTGATATTTCTCTCAGTCTCAAGGCAGTAGTTGTTAAGTAGTTTACTCTCAGTTTCCCCTGCTTATCTTCCTTTCATTTTGTTTTCTTTAAAAGTATCAAACGACTTTAATCAAGGATAGACTTAACTATCGCCCGGTTCACACTCCATCCACGTCTTTTGAACAGGTGAAGAGGCTCATCCCTTGTTTCCTGTTTAGGATGTGGTTCCCGGCTTTCTTTTTTTTTCTTTTTTTTCCAATCTTTCAGTTTTTTTTCTTTTCTCTTTTTTTTTCTCAGTTGGAGTAGATAGACTTAATTATCACCCGGTTCACACTCCACCCACGTCTATTGAACAGGTGAAGAGGCTCATCCCTTGTTTCCTGTTTAGGATGTGGTTCCCGGCTTTCTTTTTTTTCTTTTTTTTCCAATCTTTCACTTATTTTTTCTTTTCTCTTTTTTTTTTGTTCTCAATTGGAGTAGATAGACTTAAGTATCGCCCGGTTCACACTCCATCCACGTCTTTTGAACAGTTGAAGAGGCTCATCCCTTGTTCCCTGTTTAGGATGTGGTTCCCGGCTTTCTCTTTTCCAATCATTCTACTCTTAAGTAGCCCCATGCGCATCAGTGGCGTCACCGCCTTGCTTGGGGTGATATGATTAAAAAAAAAACAAGACCTTATTTAAAATATAGATCTCGGCGGACCTGAACGAGACTACCACCACCTTTAAATTTGTTGTTTTACATTTTTTAAATATATTTTTCAGCGGAGTCTTATCGGTTATTACATAAAGTTTCCAATTAAAAAAAATTCTGAAAAAATTTCAGTATTTAAACAATTTTAAGAGGGTGGGCCTCACTTTCTCATAAAACGTTATAATAAATCAATCCTCTATTTTGGAACCTTTCGCTTTGGGGTTGCTTTGTTTTTTTGTTTTTTTTTTCGGGGGTGGGGCGAGTTGTTGCTCTTGTTTTTGTCTTTTTCAAGTTTTCTTTAGTTCTTACGATGGCATCTTCCTCGGAAACTCCAAGAGTGGCTTTATTCAAAAATTTCACAAAGGATTCAGTAGTTGAATATGCGCAAGCAAGAAAGTTAATTGGACAGGATCGATTTACTGTAAGGTTATATAAAAAACTGAGCCCACCTCTAATATTGATTAAATGTTGAAATTTTTACCTATTTTTTTTTTTTGTCAATCGGAAAGTTGAGGTGTTAATCGATAAGATTTCACTGAAGAAAAGTAATAAAAAAAAAACTGATAATAAACCAATTTACAGGTGGTGGTAATGTCGTGCCGGCGAGTGCTTTCAAAATGGAGGATCGATTTACTATAATGTTGTATGAACAATTGAGCCCCCACTAAAATTGTTTAAATTTTGAAATTTTCAAAATTTTTTGTCGATCGGAAAATTTAAGGTGTAATCGAAAAAAGTAAAAAAGTAAAAAAAAAAAAAAAAATTAAAATGAAAAACAACAAATTTAAAGGTGGTGGTAGTCTCCTTCAGGTCCACCTATTTCTCTAATATTCCAAATCTCTTAATATATTTATCAGCTTCATTCTTGCTCAGATATCCAAAATTTTTTATTTCACCTAAGACAAGGCATAAGAGCCAATAAAAATATTCTGCTTAGGTATAAATTCACCTCTACTCAATACTGATTAGGTACGCAGGCATGTCTTTTAGATTTATTTCTTCTTCTGTGTACCGTGTCCCTTCAGGACGTAGGTGATCATGGTCTTCCACATCTCTTTAATCATTGTAGCACTCATGGCCCTTTCTCTTGTTATTCTTGACAAATATTGCTCTGCCATCCATCAAAACTGTCACGCCTTTCTTTTTCCTGTCTGTCTTTTTCTCTATATTTCCTGTGAGTATTAGATTCTCCAAGCACTCCTTCCTCGTTACATGTCTCAGAAATGTCTCTTTGTACCTCTTAACACTCTTTCTCTTGTTATTTCCAAAGCCTGTTCTGCTATCCTTTTTCTCGTGCCCACAAATTTAGAATATAAATGTATAGAAACTAGCATGGCTATAAAGTGTGGGATCGGTTTATATATTGATCATAATGGAGAATTGATCTCCCACTTTATATCAAAACTAAAATATCTTATTTGTTTCTCAAATTCTGCTTAGGTATAAATTCACCTCGACTCATTACTGATTAGGTACGCAGGCATGTCTTTTAGATTTATTTCTTCTTCTGTGTACCGTGTCCCTTCAGGACGTAGGTGATCATGGTCTTCCACATCTCTTTATTCCTTGTAGCACTCATGACCCTTTCTTTTGTTATTCCTGATAAATATTGCTCTGCCATCCATCAAAAATATCACGCGTTGCTTTCCCCTGTCTCTCTTTCTCTCTTTCTTTCCTGTGAGTATTTGATTCTCCAAGCACTCCTTTCTCGTTAGATGTCTCAGAAAATTCAGCTGTCTCTTCCTGGTGTTAATTATCAGTTTCATTTTCGTTTCTATCCACTCTAAAATTTCGTCGATGCTCAAATATTCGGTCCATGATACCCTCAGTATCTATCTGTTGAACCACATTTCGGTTTGCTTCAGGTCATTCTTTCATCTTTGATGAGATTGTCCAGCATTTACTGCCACATGAAAGAACTGAAATTAGTTGATTAAATTTCAAATAAAGACTTGTTAAGATGTGAATCTGGACTAATTATAAGTGAAATATGCGGTTCACTACAAATGATAATAAACTGATTTTGCGCTCAGTGTCTATCAATGTTCCTTGTTTCAGTGTCTGACGACCCCGCACTCTTCCTGTCCTATCTCTGGCCTGATTCTGCTTCGCGCGCTATTCATTAGGATGCGGAGGCATTCGACAAAATACGCCACAAATTATTGATGGAGATTCTTATCAGCCTCGACATTTTTGGAAAAGACATAAGAGAAATCAAGAATCTCTACTGGTAGCAAAGTGCTTGCATACGAATAGGTAACGATTTCAGCAGATTTGCAAAGACTGAAAGGGGAGTAAGACAAGGATGTGTCTTTTCACCGGATCTGTTCAACTTGTACAGCGAGAATATTTTGAGGACCCTAGATGCTATGCTTGGATTTATAATCGGTGGCCACAATTTGAACAACATAAGATACGCAGATGATACAGTGTTGATTGCAGTCACGGAAAGGGAACTACAGGACCTCCTACAGAAGGTAGCTGAAGAGAGTGACAAAAATAGACTTCTTCTTCTTCTTCTTCTTCTTCTTCTTCTTCTTCTTCTTCTTCTTCTATGTGCCCTGTCCCTTCAGGACGTAGGTGATCATGGTCTTTCACATCTCTTTAGTCCTTGTGGCAATTATGACCCTTTCTTTTGTTATTCCTGACAAATATTGCTCTGCCATCCATCAAAAATATTTTATTCGATGTATAAACGAAGAGGAGAAGTACTGATTATGAGGGTAAGTAGGAAATATAACGGCTGATCCTAAACTTGAAGATATTAAGATTGGGAAGGATTATTTCTAGAGTATTTCCACAAAGTAGCATTTCTTAGGAAAAAGAAAAGCTGCCCGAAAGAACCTTTCTTCTTATTAATGGAATACGGAAAAAAAATATGCGGATCATTGGTATTATGGTGCCCTATCTACAGGGAATGGACTCTTCCTCTGTCATATAATACTAATCTGCGTGACTACCAGGGAGGAAGTCTAGAGACAGTCGGGACGCAGCGTAACTATACAGCTCGGACGTACACTTCTATCTGCTGACTACTAACACTACTTTATATGTATACTTATTACTTACTAGCAGTATAGCCCGGCGTTGCTCGGGTGTAATGAAAGCTTTAAAACTAATCCATGGCCTTGGAGCTTAAACTCTTTGGACATTGGCACGAAAGACTAAAAAGCAATAGTTGTTTCCAGTTAAAGCAAAACCGTAGACTAAAAGAAAAATGAATGGATGTAAGTCAAATTTTGATTTCCTGGTATAGATATCAAATCAGTTATTTTCGTCGTAAACTGAATTTTGAAGGCTAAATAAATCTTATGAGTAAATGGTATCATGTTTGAGACTAAGAACTACAATTATACCTACTTAGAGCCAAAGCCGAACCAAAAACTAAAATAAAAGGGCTGAAGAAAATACAGACATACAGGCAGATAAACAGACACGCACACACAAACATCTTGCCTTTCATATATATATATATATATATATATATATATATATTATCGATTTTCTGCACTAGTATAAGAACTGCAACCTTGAAACTTCTGAATATCGTTTCTTATGTCTTTGTCTATGAGTGTATCAAATTTGATTAAAATCGAACCACTCCTTCTATAACCCGATATTTGATTATCGATTTTCTAAATTTATCGGGGGTCCCTCGACACAAAGCCTAGTTAAGAACGCTCGCAGACGCTTATAGTACAACAGTGTAAATTTTTAAGAAAATCGGTTCAGCCGTTTCGGAGTCTATAGATAACAGACACACACACACACAGACAAAGTTCCATTTATAAATAAGTTTAGATATATGTTCTATTATTCTAATACAATATATGAACTTAACTTCTTGCTTCCGTGTCTTTCTTTCTGGCCTTAACAGTCCACCATAATTGGTTACAATGTACGTATTATGGTGGGTCTTAGGTGTGAAGATCTGAACTGGTGGAACTAAGGAGTGTAGTTTGTCTGAACATTTACCATGGAAATAGCGATAGAGTAGAGAGAAAATTTCGAAGATTTTTTTTCTGTGAAAGGGGTCATAGGGTTGTAGCTATCGGGATACATTCTTTCAGGAACCTGTTCCGTGTTTAGTAGTGGTTATTTGACTGAATGAAACTTCTTGCTTACAAATGGAATATAATAAAAACCTGAACTTGTAGAATCAATACATGTTGCGACTGAACATCTGCCATAAATTTTTAAATGAATTGTTTTATCAATACAAGGCCGAAGTGCTGCTCTTGTTGGAGGGTTACTAAATCAGATTGTTTTCAGAGAAGTAGGAATTAAAATGTCAAATACATTTGGGAGATACAAAAATCAAATAGGTACAAAAATTTAAATACCTGGGAAGTGTTCAAACAGAAAACAGAACGTGCGATACAGAGATCCGAAGGCGAATTGGCATTGCGAAGGACGCGTTCCAGAAGCTGAGTAAAGTACTAACACACAGGAAACTTTCACTAGAAATAAGGAAGAGAGTACTGGATTGCTATGTGATGTCAGTTCTTCACTATGGCAGTGAATGCTGGACAATATCAACAAAGATGAACGAAAAACTGGAAGCAGCTGAAATGTGGTTATACTGAAAATGTAGTTGAGAGATACATCCGACAGTAGATAAAAGTAAACAAAGGACAAGGGTGGTTAACAGATATATCCGGCCGTAGATGATGTCAACAAAATGAAACGACAAAAACAAGCGACAACCGGCTTGAAAAGCAATGACAGCCGGGTATGATTGACAGATACATCCTCCTGCAAATAAAGTAAAAAAAAGCCATAACCCGAAAAAGCAAAAATGCATGGAACTCTTAAGAATATAAAATCTATAATTTTAGGTTGAAGAGACAGAGAACGGCTAACGACTCCCGACGGCTCCTTCGTGTGCGGGACTTTCTCCGGCTGCTCTTCTATTCCACACAATCGTTACCAACGAAGAATGAAAATATAAGATTATATTTTTATATATACGTGCACCTCGTTGTTTGCCCAGAGCTTGCAGCAGTATATTACAAGGGTATATGTAATCGAAATTATTAGATTGATGGTATACAGTTCGATTTTCAAATTACATTGACACAAACCTTCATATCTATTATCAATTTAAACAAGTGGTATTAATTAAATTGGACAAACTCCAGTGTTCATTTTTAATTCGAATTTTTCAATTTTTTAAATTTGTTGCAGAAGATAAAAATTGTGGATAAAGGCTATAAAGATCAGTGCCAAGAAGATAAGTTCGAATATATCCTCTCTATTATAAAACATCGTTGAGTATATATATATACTAGCAGTATAGCACGGCGTTGCTCGGGTGTAATGAAAGCTTTAAAACTAATCCATGGACTTGGGGCTTAGACTCTGCCTAAAGAATATTTGTGTGAAGTTGGTGAGAATCGGATAAAATTGTGGATTTGTATAAAGGACATACAGACAGATAAACAAACACACACACAAACATCTTGCCTTTTATATATATATATATATATATATATATATATATATTATCAATTTTTTGCACTACTGTAAGAACTGCAACCTTGAAACTTCTGAATATCGTTTCTTATGTCTTTGCCTATGAGTGTATCAAATTTGATTAAAACCGGTCCACTCCTTCTATAACCCGATTTTTTCGATTATCGATTTTCGAGATTTGTTGGGGGTACCTCGACACAAAACCTAGCTAAGAACACTCACAGACCCTTATCGTCAGTCAGTCAGTTAAGTGCCATACGTGAAACACGCTTGGGCGATCATGTCTCTTTTGAGACATGACTGACTGGGCAGAAGATTATCCCGCAGTAGGTTGCCATTGCTTTCTGCGGTAGACTGGTTACCGACCAAGGCTATAGAACCCAATCTGTCCTGCTATTTAACCCATAACTGGAAGGAAGAGACGGATTAATACCTTTCCCAAGGGTATTTGCGCGTAAGTGAATACAATGGATTCAACTGGAATTCGAACTCGGCTCCTCAGCTTTTCCTTCCGAGCCGATATCCACTGTACCACAACGCACCCTTATCGTACAACTCTGTAAATTTTCAAGAAAATCGGTTCAGCCGTTTCGGAGTCTATAGGTAACGGATACACACACACACACACAAATTTTCATTTATAAATAAGTTTTTATATATATATATGTATATATATATTTATATATATATATATGTATGTGTGTGTGTGTGTGTGTGTTAGTTTAAATGAATTGCAAACATTATATTCTGTTTGCTTATTTTGAATAAAATCCGATCAGACTTACCGATAGTCTTTCGCGTATTATAATTGAAAGATGTAAGAAATGAGCAGTAAGGTTGACAGATGATTTTATTAATGTTTTAATCTGACACACACACACACACACACACGTATATATATATATATATATATATATATATATATATATATATATATTACTTGATGTTCACAAGTACTTTCAACATCATTCCGAGAGCTTCTTCTGGGGTGTGAGTTGTGGTAAAAAAAAAATAACTGCAACATTGTGTTGCTAAAGATTACTGTAAATTTTCTTCTTGCTTCAAATATAACGGTTGACAAAATGCTTAGCGTTCATTAGAACGTGAACATTATCCAAAATGGAATTTTTTATGCTGTAATGTCTTGGTCATGTTCGTGTTAAAGCATGAAAAAAAAAACAAATTGTTAATTTTAGAAACATTTTAGAACATTGCTACAGTATTGATTCTGTTAATTGACGGCTTAAGTGTTTTAATGAATATTGCCTCGAGGATTTTTAGTTGACTTTTCTTCACACACACACACACACACACACACACACACACACACACACACACACACACACACACACATATATATATATATATATATATATTCATGTGTGTCTGTGGATAGACACGCGGATGAGTTCTAATTCATGCTGCAAAATAAAAGAACCCATCTTTTTTTTAAGAGATCGTACTGAACTTTTTTGGAAACCTGTTATAATAACTTAATTTACAAACTGGAAATGTCTAGCCATACATGAAAACAGACACTAAGTCATCATACATAAATACAAAGTCCAATCATCCAAATAATATAATTAAACACATTTACAAAGGAATAGAACACAGACTATCTAATAATTCGTCAAACAAATCAATATTTAAGGAAACGAAAAATATATATGAGGCTGCACTAAGAAATTCTGGCTAGAAAAACGTTTTACTATATAATTCTCACCCAAACAGAAAAATCAAAAACAACAATAGAAAACGAAACATTTTCTGGTTCAACCCGCCATTTGATTTAAAAGTAAAGACCAAAATAGGTCAAATATTTTTTTAAACTAATAGATAGACACTTTCCCAAAGAATCAGAACTAAACAAAATTTTCAACAGAATCACAGTCAAACTAAGCTATAGTTGCACTAATAATTTAGATAGTTTCATAAAAAACAAAACGCCAGAAACTTAAATATCATCGTACAAAATATAATCACTAACAAAGAATGCAACTGCAGGGACAAAACATGTTCACTTAAAGGTCCCTGCAACACAAAAGAAATAATTTACAAGGCAGAGGTACATGACCCAGATGACCAAAACAAAATATATTTGGGCTCAACCAAAGACACCTTTAAGACAAGGTGGTTTAATCACAGGTCTACATTTAAAATAAAAAAAAATCAAAACAATACAAAATTGGCTAGCCACGTGTGGAAACTGAAATCAAAATATGGAAAATGTCCAGGCATAACGTGGAGCATTGTAAAAACAGCCAAGCCTTACAACGATGTAAAAATATATAGACTGTGCCAAGAAGAAAAAATAGAAATTATGATATTTCCAAATAAAGACGAACTGTTAAATGAAAGAACAGTAATTATGACTAAATGCATCCACACTAAGAAATACTTCTTAGGCTCATACAACCATGGATGAAACGCTATAATCCGTTTTCATTTAAAAATAGCGCGTTCATAAATTCCCTGCCACATCAACGTTCAAATAAAACACCGTTAGAAGAGCGTTCTTAAAAAGAAAAACGATAAACGGTAAAATCAGTTATTATTAATCAGTAAAATCAGTTTTTATATTTATTATAAATATTATTTTTATTTTTATTATTTTGTATTTATTATTACTATTATAATAATTATTATCATCATTATTATTATTATAATATATTTTTTATTTATTTTATGTTTATTTAATTTAATTTTAATTTTAATTCAATTAAACTTAATTTTATTTTTTCTAATTTATTATATTAGGCCTAATGAATTTATATCTACGTGTTGGGTTTTTTTAATATCATTTGTTTTACGTTTTATGAATAATTTTTCTGCGTATGTATGTGTTGTTATCATTTTTATAAAAAATGCCAAAAGATTTACTTTGAAACATTGTAACCGCTGTCAATATCTGTCTGCAATTCACTCCCGGCAAAAATTTAAAATTTTTCTGTCTTAGCCGTTTTCATTGGTTCTTTCCTCTCTATATTTTCTCACTTATTTTCTTCTTCACTTTCTATTTCTTTTGTATCTTTTCCTTTCCTCTTTCTTTTCCTCTTCTTGTTTTCTCATCTCATTTTCTGATTTTTTAATCCCTCTTTCTTTCCTCCTTTTCTAATATCTTTTACCACGTACGAAAAAAGAAAATCCAAAAATAAAGGGAAGTGATGTTCTTAAAAAGAATTTTTTAAAATAAAACCTTTATTACCATCATCGTTAACTACCTGATGAGACATTGTTCTTTCAATGTCAAAACAAACTATATAATTTGATAGTAGTTTGTAGTTTCACATGTTCTAACGTAATAATAATAATTATTATTATTATTAATAATAATAATAATAAAAATAATATATATATATATATATATATATATATATATATATATATATTAGTCATCCACATACAAGCCTGTTTCGCTGTATCACAGCTCATCAGTGTGGCTAGACGCATCCACTTGCTTCTGGTCGGGATATATATATATATATATATATATATATATATATATACATTCCATTTTTTAACGAGTTATTTCACTACCTAGGTTTCCATTATGAGTAGTGTCTTCAGGCGGTTTTTAATAACGATATTTATTTTTGCATAAAATACAAAGATTGTGGCACAAAGCCGAAAAGGGGAGGGGAAGAGGTTGCTACTCACTGAACTATCCTATACCTAGCTAAACACTTTCATGACCCATTCCCTCGTTACAATTTGCACAATCACGACAAGAACCCATCCATCGACTCCCAATTTTTCAAACACCATAATGTCACAAACTTACAAAGGACACCTAAAAATGTTGGGAAATAACCCATGAAAATAAGAAATGTATTTATATACAATATAAAATATATGTACAATATAATATAATATGTACAATAATATGTCCAATATAACATTTTATGAAAAATGAAATGATGGGAGGGGGATGAACCCAAAAAACAAACTGAAAATACAACAAATGGTGTCTTCAGGCGATTTTTAATAACTGACTTTACTGTTTACCGTTTTTCTTTTTAAGAACGCTCTTGTAAAGGATGTGCGTCGTGGTACAGTGGATATCGGCTCGGAACGAGAAACCGGGGAGCCGAGTTCGAATTCCAGTTGCATCCATTGTATTCACTTACGCGCAAATACCCTTGGGAAAGGTATTAATCCGTCTCTTCCTTCCAGTTATGGGTTAAATAACAGCACAGATTGGGTTCTATAGTCTTGGTCGGCAACCAGTCTACCGCAGAAAGCAATGGCAACCTATTGTGGGATAATCTTCTGCCCAGTCAGTCATGTCTCTTTCGAGACATGATCGCCCAAGCGTGTATCATGTATGGCACTTAACTGACTGACTTGCAACGGTGTTTTATTTGAACGCTCACGTGGCAGGGAATTTATGAAACGTGCAATTTTTAAATTAAAACGAATTATGGCGATTTTATCCATGGTTGTATGAACCTAAGAGGTATTTCTTAGTGTGGATGCATTTAGTCTCAATTTCCGTTCTTTCATTTGTTTTTGTTCGGAAATAGCATAATTTCTAACCCTTTCCACACGGCACCGTCCAGATACCCCGCCACCGTTGTAACCCAGACATACGGTGGAGCGTTGTGAAAACAGCCAACTGTTTTCTCAACGCTCCACGACATGTCTGGGTCATCTCCATACTTCGACCTCAATTTCTACACGTGGCCAGCCAACTTTGTACAGTTTTTTAATTTTTCCATCCTGAATATATATATATATATATATATATATATATATATATATATATATATATGCTGTTAAATACAAGAGACAATAAATGTCTATTATGTTTAATCATGAGCCGTTCTAAACGTCGTATTTTTGCTTTAATTTCAGTTGAAAATAAAGACAAAAATTCTCCAACATTTGGATAATTATTTATTGATTTTCTTCTAAGCTTATGTTGGAGAATTTTTGTCTTTATTTTCAATTGAAATTAAAGCAAAAATACGACGTTTAGAACGGCTCATGATTAAACATAATAGACATTTATTGTCTCTTATATTTAACAGCATATGTCTAGAAAATTACTTGCTGCCTCGATATACTATATATATATATATCCGAGTGAGTATAGAATGAGGAGAGAAAAAAGAAAAAGTTTTTCCGTCCAAAACATTAATTTAAAACGGTGCTCGATATATGATCTATAGAGCTGTGAATATTTTTTATAAATTATGTTTTAGAACTTGTACATAATTTCTTCTACATATGTCCTCTTCTCTACAATTATATGGCTGTTTCAGTGTTTGGACTCAAACACATCATCGGGAGAAGTAAGAATTCCAAACTCTTACTTCTCCTGATGAAGTGTTTGAGTCCAAACACTGAAACAACCATATGATTGTAGAGAAGAGGACATATATAGAGGAAATTATGTACATGTTCTAAAACATAATTTATAATATATATATATATATATATATATATATATATATATATATATATACTACCGGAAATAATTATTAGGCCATCCCAGTGTTTAAAAAAATGATGTATTTTATACTACTTTTCAGTATTTATTGCCAAATAAATAATTGTAAATGAAAATAAAATGGTTCTTTTTTTAATACTGCACTATAGCATCTGCATCAAGTGAATTTATAAATATTTAATAATTACCTATATTACAGTTTCATCAATGTAAGAATGAAAAAAGTTTAGGGTGATTCGGACGAGTTCGTCATTGCTTCATTGCCTTGTAAAATTTTGCAAAATAATAATAACAAAAGAACCGTTCTATTTTCATTTAGAATTATCCACTTGAAAATAAATACTAAAAATAGTATGAAATACATCATTTCTTTTAAAAAAATGGGGTGGCCTAAAAATTATGACCGGTTATATATGTAGCTGTCTCCGCTCTGGCATTCATTCGGCAAAAGATAATTGTTATATACTGCCCTTGAATCTGGACAAACAACAAAGAAGTCGTTTATATAAAAATATAATTTTATATTTTTATTCATCGTCGGTGACGCTTGTGTGGAGCAGGAGGGAAGTCGGTGAAATCGCACATCCGAAGGAGCTGTCGGGAGTTGGAAGCCATTCTCTGTCCCTTCAGCCAAAAATTCTAGACTTCTTAAAACTTCCATGCATTTTTGCTTTTTCGGCTTGTCACTTTGTTGACGTCATCTAAATCTGGATATATCTTTTTAACCACCCTTGTCTTTATCGAAGGCCGGATGTACGTGTCATTTACTTCAACCGTTCAAAGTAATTTACTACACAATCAGGTAGGTGACTTTCTAAACTTTTCCTCAATATTTCATGCGACTAACAAATTTCCTTCTTTTTCTCATAAATCCAGAAATTTATTTTTGATTTTAAGCATGTGTCTCTGTTTCGATTTTCCTTAGAAATTTCTCGTTCGCGTTTCTTGCACGTAGTATTCACAGTATCCAGTTGTAGAAACACATTTCAGCTGCCTCAATACTTTTATTCATTTGTAAGGAAATTGCCTATCAATAACTGGTATTTAAGATTTGTCTATATATCTGAGATTATGTAGTTTTTACATCATTTACACGGTTCGAACTGTTGTCTTCATCTTTATTGCCATGTTTACGATCTTTCGGCAGTTGTACGCTCCAACCTTCTTTGGATTTTAGGAACTTTAACCGAATCTTTCATTAAGATCATGGTGGTGTATAATTCACATTCTATGTGCGATGCCACTTCTTTGTTCCACGTAGTTATTGCCCTTTTACTTAACTTTTTAAGTTATTTATTCATCACTGCTGTAGCCAGGTATTGAACTCGCAACAATTTGGGCCAAGTCGCTGGAACTAAGCAACGCTTTAGCTCAACTCTCTAAGTTATTTGTTCATCACTGCTGTAGACATGTATTGAACTCACAACTCTTTGGATCAAGTTCACTGGAACTAACCAACGCTTTAACTCAAATCTCTAAGTTATTTGTTCATCACTGCTGTAGCCAGGTATTGAACTCACAACACTTTGGGTCAAGTCACTGAAACTAACCAACGCTTTAACTAAACTTTCTAAGTTATTTGTTCACCACTGCTGTAGCCAGATATTGAACTCACAACAATGTGGGTCAAGTCACTGGAATTAACCGACGCCTATATCCACTGGGTCATGTGTCCTTGAGGAACAAAATAAATTTGAGTTAACTACATGGCGACCGGAGTGGCATCGCACATGGAATGAGAAAGGTATACCCCAATGATTGACATATAGGGTTCGGTTCGAAATTCGTAGTACCTGAAGAAGGCCAGAGCGTACAACGTTCGAAACGTCGTAAACATGGCAATGAAGATGAGGACAACAGACTGAACAGTGTAAATGATATAAGAGAAGGGATTCGACATATCATTTCAGCAATCCTTTCTAGATAGCGACAGAGTGAATATAAGAAACCGCATTGCATGTTGAATGTCTTGTGATAGCCACCATATAATATTTGTCTATACTTCTGAGATGAGGTAGTATATACATTATTTACATTGTTTGAAGCGTTACACTCATCTTTATTGCCATATTTACAACGTTTCGGCAGTTGTACGCTCCGGCGTTCTTCAGTTGATTAGAATTTTCGAACAGAACCATTTATTTTGCAAGACGAAGGCCGGAGAGTAGAACGGCCAAAACATTGTGAATATGGTAATAAAGATGAGAACAAAATATAGTGTTGATTCAAATGGCAGCACTGTTACTCTCCCCCTTTCTCTCTCTCTCTCTCTCACTCTCTATCTACCTATCTTTCACCGATTCTAGCATGTTTGAAGATATATATATATTGATTGTTTTATTGTCTTTATTTTCACCTGTAATTAAAGCTAAAATGCGATGTTTAGAACGGTTCATGATTAAACATAATAGACATTCATTGTCTCTTATATTTAACAGTAGATGTTTAGAAAATTATTTGGAGCCTCGATACACTAAATTTAATATATTCATGCATTAATATCTTTGAGGTCTTAATAATTTGCTTAGCGTCTGAAACGCACTTTTCCGATGCCATTTTAAATGTTTGTATCACACTTTCTGTCGGATTTTACTACATTGCCCAGTTAGATTTCTGTACCTGGCTGATTCTGAAATCTCCAATTCGAAAACAACACGCTTTGTCATCTCCCTGACTTCCTATAATTAGTGTTGTGTCATTTCTTCTCGATTTGCTTTGCTCCTTTTTACGTGTAGCAAAATAATTTTCTTTACTAAATGACACCTAAACAAAACCCAGGCATCACTCAATGTAAAGGTTTACGAAATGTTGTATATTATATGTATATGGCTTACGGCCATATCACGTTGAATACACCGGTTCTGGCTCGATCACCGAAGTTAAGCAACGTTGAGCCTGGTCAGTACTTAGTTGGGTGACCGCTTGGGAATACCAGGTGCTGTAAACGTTTAGTGACAGATGTGCGTTGTGGTGCAGTGGATATCGGCTCGGAAAGAGAAATCGGTGAGCCGAGTTCGAATTCCAGTTGAATACCCTGCATTACTGGTACCCTTGGGAAAGGTATTAATCCGTCCCTTCCCTCCAGTTATGGGTTAAATAACAAGAGTAGGACTTGGGGACCCTGCTCTTAAAAACAAATCATAATGAATCTTGATAATCGAAAAGAAAAAAGTATGACTAGACACAAAAACTTATAAAAAAGACAACAATAAATTGTTGAAAAGAAAAAGGTATTACCAGCAATAAATAAAAAAATTTAGTTGGCAATAAATGACCCGCCGAGGTCTTGATATGTCATAAAAATATATGATATGTATATAAGAAGAGATTGAAAGAAGTGAAGATTTAATCATACATCCAAATAAATACAGGATCAAAAAATACAGTTCGGCACGGAAAGGAAAACTCAAGAACTTCTACAGAAGTTGTGAAAGGGTTTGAGCATAAATCTCAAGAAAACCAAATGCATGGTCATCAGAAAAAAGAAGAGACCAATATGCCAACTGCATGTTGGAAAATCTAAAAAAAAACAAATAAAAATATTCAAATACCTGGGAAGTGTTTTGACAGAGGATGGAAAATGTGACACGGAGATCCAAAGACGCATTGGCATAGCCAAAGATGCATTTCAGAAGCTAACCAGAGTATTGAAAGACAGGAAAATCTCATTAGAAACAAAGAAAAGATTGCTACGTGCTATCTGTCTTTCTGTATGGAAGTGACTGCTGGACGATCTCATCAAAGATGTAGGCGAAGCAGAAATGTGGTTTTACAGAAGGATGTTGAGGATACCATGGACAGAGTACGTGTGCAACGATGAGGTGTTGGAGAGGATGCAAACGATAGTAAACTGATAATAAATATCAGGAAGAGACAAATGAGGTTCCTGGGACACGTAATGAAGAAGGAAGGCCTGGAGAACTTGATACTCACAGGTCGGATAAATGGAAGAAGAGACAAGGGAAAACAGTGCAAGACGTACTTGTTAGGTCTGAGCAAGTGATTAACGGAGCGGGGCTTGGAAGAGATACCAAGAGAAAAATTACTGAGAGCGACAAGAGACAGAGCCAAGTGGAAGTCCATGATCGCCTACGTCCTGAAGGGACAAGGCACAAGAAGAAGAAGGAGGAAGAAGAAGAAGTTAAAATAAATTGTAGTACCAATCAATGTATTTGTTTTGGATAATACTTAAGGCATCGTTTCATTTTATCTGTGGATGGAAGCCAGAAACACATTTTGGCACGAAGTGAAAATAACTTTAGCTATGATCTTAACAGCAGAGGTTAAACAGGGATCAATCGAGCGCACATTTCACACTTCGAGTGTGTGCACAATAATCGCACACACGCACATATGCCCTTGCGCCAACACACGTATGCATACAGACACGCACATTTTCAAAGCAAGTGTGAGCGAAATACGTCTATCGCCTTTTATAAAATTACACCTTTACTGTCTTTGTCTGTCTCACGCATTACCTATATATATATATATATATATATATATATATATATATATATAAAGATAGATAGATAGATAGATATACTTCATATATATATATATATATATATATATATATATATATAACAGACAATGAATGTCTATTATGTTTAATCATAATCCGTTCTAAACATTATATTTTGGTTTTAATTTCAGGTGAAAATAAAGACAAAAATTGTCAAATATTTGGATAATTTTTTTTATTATGCTTGTTCTAAGCTTTAGGCTCACATGGGCCATCTTCAGAGAGGTTACAAGGACGTTAACATAAAGACATCCATCAAATGATGATTTTATCTTGTGTTGACATAAAACATTGCTATGCGATTATATCAGTCACCGAATAGCAGACACAGTTCATAAATTTGTAATGCAGTTCTATGACGTCATACCACGTGAGAAACCGAAATGTTAACAGAACCATATGTCTAAATTCATGCAATGTGTTGTGACTACATTTAAATGTGATTTTATTAAGTGTGGATTGTTTTGATTTAATGTAGATGGCCTCCTATATATGAAGGTTGTTTTTACGGTGTGTATGAGTGAGTATTATTGTGTTATCGACAAAAATCTGATTACCTACATAGCATATATATATATATATATATATATATATATATATATATATATATAGTGATGTTAAGTCTGTGAAAGATAATGCAAAAAGATCTATTTAATATATAATGTTGAGCAATAGATCTGTATAGAGAGCTCAGTGGGTGTTATCCAGAGCAATATGATATCCATAAAGTATAACCCAACACGTCATCTAAAGTGGCTATAAATTATAATCCATTTCAATGAACTATTTAGTCCATTACAGCAGACCATGTGTTATTCCTTTCATTTAATATAAATATTTTCCCAGAATATTTTTTAAACGGAATGAAAATCAAGTAACATGATCCAGAATGGAAATCTTTAGCTTCTCTCCTAACAATCACCAAGGCTAGATTGAGAAAAAGTTCACTGGGCAGAATGAGTGGCCATAAAACGACACATTTGACCGTGAGTGGTAGCACCTGTTAGGATCCCAGCTATGGGCAAATAGTTTATCTCCAAACTGGGGTTAAAATACTGTGAAAGTGTAAAAGTATTTTATAGAAAATATTCCAGCAATACATTTTTAAAGGAAAATATATTACTAGCAATAATTTTTTGAAAGAAAAATATTGCCAGCAATAAATTTTTGAAGGAAAAAATATTACTAGCAATACATTTTTGAAAGAAAAGAAAATATTACCAACAATACAGTTTTGAAGAAAAATGCATACCAGTAATGTATCTGACTCTCAACAAAAACAACAATACGTCAAAGAAAGCTGATTTACTAACTTATTTCTTACAAAGAATATATATTCTATTCATACGAATCTATTGTAAAAATTTTGTCGGCATTAAATAACCCATTGAGACGTTGATATGCCTTAAACCAAATCAAATCAAACCAAAAACGTTCTCTTTAATCTCATCCACGGTATGAATGTAGAGTGCAGATGGGTGGGTATAAGGTAGAGCTGAAGGGAATCAAGAATCACCCCAGTGTAAATAAGGCCGTCTCTCAGTACCCAAGTACGGACAATATCATCTCACTAATGAGAATGACTCCAACAACAGAAAGGATGATTAAGTATGTATAGTAAGAGGTACTCCATTAATTGGGTGATAAGTTATATCCAACTAGCAGTATAGCCCGGCGTTTCTCGGGTGTAATGAAAGCTTATACAGTTAAACAAATAAGATGTAACCGTAAATTCTACTCCAACAGCTTCTTTTCTCGCGCTTCCCGCCTGTGGAACTCCCTTCCACAAGTCTGCTTTCCCGACAGTTACAATCTCCAGGTGTTTAAATGTAGGGTCAATAGACACCTCCTATCACACTAACTCCCAACTATTCTCAGAACACTCTCATCTACCCAACCCTCATTCTCAGTATCCTTACCCGCCTATCACCCACCCTCTGACATTTCCTATATTTAACCATCCTTTCTCCACTCTACGTAGCCCCCTGCGCAGTAGTGGCAGTGACATGCCTTGCTCGGGGTGAAACGCTTATAAAAAAAAAAATAAAAAAATCCATGGTCCTGGAGCTCAGACTCAGCCTAAAGAATATTTCGTAAACCGACCTGATGTGACAACAGTATTCAATACACGGGCGGATGATAGATTTGTACATGTGCAAGGTGGATTCAGAGGAGAAAAAACGTCCTGGACCGACAGAGTGACCCAACTTTCCTAGCAATAGATTTAGTCATAATTTAGCTAAGTGAACAATGTCGTTTCATTTAAGGTCGAGTGTGGGAGTTAGTTTTTTCTACAAACATGTCTTATGCAATTTCTAATCGAACGGTTTACTGGTCTAATTTATAACTAATTTAAATCTGGCCTACAACAGTTTAGTATCCAGCGAGGCGGGCAAACATAACCTCGCTGCTGATCTTGAGAAAGACCTATACTCTCTTGCCCTTTCTCTGACACGCACTGTAACTGGTTCGTCTTTCTCTTCACTGATCTCTTATCTATACTTTTACTCTTATGTAGCCCCCTTTGCATCAGTGGCGGTACAGCCTTGCTTAGGCTGAAACAATATATATATAAATGGTAAAATATAGTTTTAAGTTATGTTGTATTTCTGGTCAATATCAGTGATAGAGCGTATTTAAATTTATAAGTGAGCATTGATGTCAAGAAAAATATCCGACTGTATGCCAGAGGGGGGCATATTTTTCTTTATTAGAAATAAATATTCTAGCAAATAGGTAAAAATAAATAAATTAAGTATACAGTTTAATGAAAAACATTGAGTCTTCTCAAACTGGGATATCCAATAAAACAATAACGTTTAAGCAATAATATCCTTACCGGCCATAATTATTAGACCACCCCAGTTATTTTTAAAAGAAATCATGTATTTCATAATATTTTTAGTATTTATTGCCAAATGAAAATAGAATGGTTCTTTTGTTATTATTACTTTGCAAAATTTTACAAGGCAAATAGCGACAATTTATTCATTGCACCCTGTAGATTTGATATATATATATATATATATATATATATATATATACACTACCGGCCATGATTATTAGGCCACCCCAGTCTTTTAAAAGAAATCATGTATTTCATAATATTTCTAGTATTTATTGCCAAATGAAAATAGAATGGTTCTTTTGTTATTATTACTTTGCAAAATTTTACAAGGCAAGGAAGCAAAAATGCACTTGTCCGAATCAACCTAAATTTTACTAATTCTTACATTGATGAAACTGCAATGTAGGTAATTATTAATTATTTATAAATTCATTTGATGCACATGTTATTGTGCAGTATTAACAAAAGAACCATTCTATTTTCATTTACAATTATTCACTTTTCACTTGGCAATAAATACTAAAAATAGTATGAAATACATAATGTTTTTAAAACACTCAGGATTCCTAATAATTATGGCCGGTAGTGTATATATATACATACATATATATATATATATATATATATATATATATATATATATATATATATATAGCAAATCTACAGGTTGCGATGAATAAATTGTCGGTATTTGCCTTGTAAACTTTTGCAAAATAATAATAACAAAACAACCATTCTATTTTCATTTACAATTATTCACTTTGCAATAAATACTAAAATATAGCATGAAGTACATCATTTTTTTAAAACACTAGTGTATATAAAATATTGAGAGAAAAACTCAATACATATTTAAATGGTTATAAATTCAGAATTTATTTCAGCAGTAGTAAGAATACAAACTGCTTCTTTCAGATGGTGGTAAGTAAAAATTTTATTTTCCACGGTCTGAAAGAAGCAGTTTATATTCTTACTACTACCGAAATAAATTCTGAATTTATAACCATTTAAATATGTATTGAGTTTTTCTCTCAATATTTCATATTGTCCTGGATAATGTCCATTGAGCTCTCTATTTTTTATCTATTTTATATTTTATATCAATTAGATAAAATCTTTTGGATTATACTCTCAGTTTTTACGGGCTTGACATATATATATATATATATATATATATATATACATATGGTGTGAGCGATAAATTGTCGTCTAAACTACGCAAAATTAAATGAAAATATGAAAATAAAACTGACATCTCATTTTAACAGTTATATTTACCAAACTACACAAAAATATCTTGAAATACTAACGAGAAAATCTATTTAATAAAATCACCATTGCATGAATCACGGTCTCCAGATGACTTCGGAATCTTTTGCAACTCTTCTGAACTGTCTCCTTGTTTATGTTGGTGAATGCTGCCATAATCATTGCCGTTAATTCATTTTTGCTGTTCCAAGAATTCTTGTGTGTGTGTGTGTGTGTGTGTGTGTGTGTGATTGCGTATGTGTGTGTGTGTGTGTTTGTGTACGTGCGCGTGTGTGTGTGTGTGCGTTCGCAGGTGTGTGTACGTGCGCGTGTGTGTCTTTTTGCGTATTCGCGAGTGTTTGCTTGTTTGAGTGTGTATCTGTGTCTGTGCACATATTTGTTTGCGCGCGCGCGCGCGCGCGCGCGCGCGTGTGTGTGTGTGTGTGTGTCTGTCTGTCTGTGCGTGCGGGCGTGTGATTATTGCGTTCTCACCCGAATTATGTATTTATTGCGAAAAGTGGGCTCAGCTTAGTTCTGTTTAACCTCAGTTGTTAAGATCACGGACAAAGTTATTTTCATTTCGTGCCAAAATGTGTTTCTGGCTTCCATCCACAAATAAAATGAAACGGCGACTTAAATATTATCCAAAACAAATATATTCATTGGTAATACAATTCATTTTAACTGTATTAAAAAAGAACTCTCAGTTGATTCGGATCAATGATTTATACATTTATTGATTCGGATGGAATCGTTCGCCTTGGCTCTTTTTATTTTTACACTCACAACACCCGATTATTGTTTAGCGTCTAACATTATTTAAGTGCCACTTCGTGGAAGAGACTCCCACGTGGATGCTTTCTTGAATACTGCAATTTTAACATCTTGACATCAACTTAACTGTTTTTTTATTTTAATAATTCTGCTTGTTCCTTCCTTAGTTAGTTACTTAGTTCCTCCGTCCGTTACGCTACTGAAGAACGATAACACACTTACTCTCTACACGAGCTTTTCCTTCCTCTCTATCTTTTTATAATCTATAAGCGCTACTCTTCTCAGCCTTTCGCTCACCTTTGCCAAAGGGAAGGGTAGTAAAGAGTGGGAGAGTAGGAGGAGAGAGCCTATAGCATTACCGTAGCAGTAGCAGCTTAAGCTGATGGCTGTAGCAGTAATTATGTGTGTGTATATGTGTGTGTACTGTACAATATAGTAAAAATAGGTAGGTTTGTTGTTGTATCCCGCGTCCTAATAACGAAATTTCTGGCCTCTACACCCTTGGCCACTACTCAGTTGGTCTTTTCTGTTTACAATGGGCACAGGAGCCATAATTTTTCAGTAATAAAAAAACAAATTCTCTTTCAAAACCTCTCACAAATTAATGTACAGTATTTTGGTTATGGTCAGTGCATACACCGCTTAATGTAATATAAGATTACAGTCAAGTAGCTTCTATAGACATTACTTTTATAAATATTTTAATAAAATTACACTCTGTGGTATCATTATTTTATTATCCAATACCTTTATGTTTGAAGACGTTACTATCATTTGTAGTATGAGAAAGTAAAACTTTTCCAGGAAATCATAATTATCCTTCCACGGGTTCCGCTAGTTCTAATAATTTTCACTTTCGCTTTCATATTCATTAACATTTTAATAGCAGCCATCTTCCTTAAGTGTTTCTTGTATTTGGGGAAATTTCAACCTATGAAACCTCAAATCTGCAGTTATTTCTTTTGTAGAACATCTCTATTGCTACAAATCCTTTTTGTTATATGTGACGAAATTGACAATTATCCTTTATGTGTTGTGTACCTTCAGGACGTAGGAAATGATGACTCTCCACAACTTCCTATCACTTTTAACAAACTTTGTCTTTCTGTATTTACTAGCCTTCCCACGCAAGGCCAGATGTGACACATGGTCATTTTATAGTGGGTATTCCCGGCCATGTAGCCGGGCCAAAAAATGTCTGTCTATTTTTTCCCCAGTCGTGGTTCTACCCTTCGGCGGAACCACGACTGGGTTTGTGCTCTCTGCTCGGAAGCAGAGAGCGCCCTCTACCCGAAAGCGGGGAGCTGACAGTGTCATAGAGCAGTCAGGCGAATGCCTAAGAGCTTTCCTCTGTTATTTCTCCTAAGCCCTGTTCCGCTATCCATGTACCCTAGCTCACTATGTTATACGTTGTCTTAACTCTGTCCCTCTTGCCATCTATTCGTCCCCTTAGTATCCGATTTCCCAAACCCTCCTTCCTCATTTTATACCACAGAAAATTCAACTGATGCTAATTATTAGTTTCTTTTTTATTTCCATTTTCTCCAAACCTTTGTTGTTACTCACACGTTCGGTCCACATTATACTCAGCATCATTCTGTAGAACCAAATTTTTGTTGCTTCATGTTTCCTCTTCATCTTTGAGAAGATCGTCCATCAGTCACTCAGTTAAGTGCCATATGTGATACAGGCTTGGGCGATCATGTCTCGAAAGAGACATGACTGACTGGGCAGAAGATTATCCCGCAGTAGATTGCCATTGCTTTCTGCGGTAGACTGGTTGCGGACCAAGGCTATAGAACCCAATCTGTCCTGCTATTTAACCCATAACTGGAAGGAAGAGACAGATTAATACCTTTCCCAAGGGTATTTGCGCGTAAGTGAATACAATGGATTCAACTGGAATTCGAACTCGGCTCCCCGGTTTCTCGTTCCAAGCCGATATCCACTGTACCACGATCGTCCATCACTCACTGCAAAACAGAAGGATATATATCACCTATCAGTTTAGTACTGTTTCTAGCGAACTTAGTTTTTATTTATTAATACTCTGCTCAGTTTCAGTAATGTTTCTTTGCCGATCCAATACACCTTCAGATATCAGTGTCACTATTTCGGTCCTCTGTTAAAAGACTTCTCAGATATTCAGAAAAAGCTAGGCATCAAAGAAGAATTGTAAGAAAGAAGCCCTTGATTTCAGACTTTAACAAGAACGGGCGTTTGGACTGGACAAGAGAATTGAAAAGTCAAGATTATGAATTTTAGTAGTTTGTAATTTGGTCAGATGAAAGTACATTTCTCCTGGGTCAAAAACTTTAACCGATAAGCCATCGGTCAAAACAAGAAGACCGAGTATCGTGTCTGAAGGAATGAAAAGGGCGCTGAAGATGGAAGTCATCAGAAACTGTCGCCAGAGCGTCAAAGATGTCGCAAACAGCATAGAAATGTCGCTTTATACCGTAAGAAAAATTCTGAAAGAGGGGGGGGGCTACCAAAGAAGAGTTACAAGAAAGAAGCCCTTGATTTCCGACTTTAATAAGAAGAGGCGTATGGACTGAGCGAGAGAATTGAAAAGTCAAGATTATGAATTTTGGCAGTCTGTAATTGGTCAGATGAAAGTACATTTCTCCAGGCTAAAAACTTTTCTTATGACACTGTATAATGAAAAGAATTTAAGGCGGACCTGAAAGAGACGACCACCTCGTTTAAATTTGTTGTTTTTCATTTTTTTTTGTTTACTTTTTTCAATGAAATCTTATCAATTACACCATAAACTTTCCGATTGACAAAGAAAATTTGGAAAAATTTCAATATTTAAACAATTTTAGGCCGGTGTTCAGTTTTTCATATATCGTTATAGTAAATCGATCCTCTATTTTGGAACCGCTCGCCAGTACGACATTTGCACCACCTGTAAATTTGTTGATTATCAATTTTTTTTTACTTTTACCAGTGCAATCTTATCGATTATACCGTAAACTTTCCGATTGACAAGAAAATTTGGTAAAATTTGAATATTTAAACAGTTTTAGGCGGGGGCTCAGTTTTTCATGTATCGTTATAGTAAATCGATCCTCCATTTTGGAACCACTCGCGGTACGACATTTGCACCACCTGTAAATTTGTTGATTATCATTTTTTTACTTTTATCAGTGCAATCTTATCGATTATACCATGAACTTTCCGAGTGAAAAAAAAATTTGGTAAAATTTGAATATTTAAACAGTTTTAGACGGGGGCTCAGTTTTTCATGTATCGTTGTAGTTAATCGATCCTCCATTTTGGAACCACTCGCCGGTACGACATTAGCACCACCTGTAAATTTGTTGATTATCATTTTTTTTTACTTTTTTCAGTGCAATCTTCCCTAAATTTCTGATTGACAAAAAAAAAAAAAATAAATAAAAAAATTGTAAAAATTTCAACAATTAAACAATTTTAGGGGTGGAGGGCTCAGTTTTTCATAAAACCTTGCAGTAAATCGATCATGTGCAATTAACTTTGTTGCTTGCTTCAACAACTGAATCCTTTGCGAAATTTTTGAATAAATTCGTTCTCGTTGTTTCCGATGAAGATGCCATCGTAAGAACTAAAGAAAACTTGAAAAAGACAAAAACAAGAGCAACAACTCGTCCCGAAAAAAAACAAAACAAAGCGACCCCCAACGCGAGTGATTCCAAAATGGAGGATCGATTTGCTATAACGGTGTATGAGAAAGTGAGCCCCCCACTAAAATTGTTTACATTTTGAAATTTTTCCAAATTTTATTTGATAATCGGAAACTTTATGTAATAACCGATAAGACAGCGCTGAAAAATTGAAAAAAAAAAAAAAATGAAAAAAAAATTAAATTTAAATGTGGTGGTAGTCTTCTTAAGGTCTGCCAAAATTCAAATTGGACTGACGTTAACTGGAATCTGTACTAAGCTGCTTGTATTCTTTGGATTATACTGAAAGGACTAAATACGAAAAATTGATTCTCCGGCTCTCCAAACGATATTATCAATTAGACATTAAGCACCGAGGAATGTATTTTTATTTATTAAAGAAGAGATTTCATTCACTTTATTATATACTAGCAGTATAGCCCGGCGTTGCTCGGGTGTAATGAAAGCTTTAAAACTAATCCATGGTTCTGGAGCTCAGACTCTTTGGACGTTGACACGAAAGACTAAAAAGCAATAGTTATTTCCAATCAAAGCGAAACCGTAGTTTGAAAGAAAAATGAATGGATGTAAGTTAAATTTTGATTTTCGGTATCGCTGTCAAATAAGTTTTCCGTCGCAAACTGAATTTTGAAGGCTAAATAAGTTCTCTGAGTAAATGGTATCATTGCTGAGACTAAGAACTACAATTATACCCACTTAGATCCAAACCCGAAGCAAAAACTAAAATAAAAGGGCTGAAAACCTGATTTTGATCAGACCCGGCAGGATATCGGGGTATCGATTTCCAATATTGGAGTCAAATAAGTCATCCAAGGATAAACTAACCTAAGTAAGTCCATGAAAACTTATTGTATCCATTGGAGAAAATGAGCCATATTGATGGCTGAATATCGGTTTTTGATCAGATTCGATAGAATATCGGGGTATCGATTTCCGATATCGGGGAAAATGAGTCGTCTGAGAAGATTTACTAATGTTTGAGACTAAAAACTATAATTTTACTAAGTTAGAGCAAATTATGCAGCAAGAACCGTGATAAAAGGACTGAAATCCTGATCTTGATCAGACCTGATCGGATATTGGAGTATCGATTTCTAATATCGGGGGGAAATCGGAAAAATTAGTAGCCCATAATCTGACCGGAAGCCTAAAGAATATTTGTGTGAAATTTGATGAGAATCGGATAAAAATTGTGGATTGTTATAAAGGACATGCAAATAGACAGACACACACACAAACATCTAGCCTTTTATATATATAGATATCATTCATCCCTTTTGAAGGATAAAAAACAACTAGTTGTGACTGAGTGTATTTTTAGATTCCGGCAGCGTATTTGCCAAGAAGCCGCTGTAAGTTGAACCGAGGAAAAACAAATGCGCATCAAATGAGCAGGTGGGCGGGGTTGAGGGCATGTGAAGGGAGCAAGAAGCGGGGGGGGGGGGAATGTATGGAAACGGCGTAATTGGCTAAAGGTGAATGGGAGTTGATAACTGGCTTTTCATAAGACGCAGTTTGTCGTTATTTCAATATAGAGTGGCTCACATGTGAATAATGGAGACGTCACTGAAGAAACAAAGGCTGGCTTCTTTCTAAGTGACCTTCAATCTTGACCGATTGTATTGTCTCTATCATCCAAATATTACCTTAGGTTAAAAACAAAACAAACAATCATGTTGATCAAAGCAAGAAAAATATCAACTCGAACAATTTTTTTCTGCAGTTAAATGTTTTTTTCTTTTTATAAAGAATATATAGAATGAAACTTGCTAATCATTACGAATCAGTCAGTTAAGTGCCATACGTGATACACGCTTTGGGCGATCATGTCTCGAAAGAGGCATGACTGACTGGGCAAAAGATCATCTCGCAGTAGGTTGCCATTACTTTCTGCGGTAGACTGGTTGCTATCCAAGGCTATAGGACCCAATCTGTCCTGCCATTTAACTCATAGCTAGACAGAGAAGAGATAGATTATATTATATTGCTATACTAAGTATAATTAGTGGGGAGATCAGTTTATTACTTCATAACAACAGAAAAACAATCCCCCACTTTATGCCCAGTGGAAGTTTCCAACTATTATATTCAGTCTGTCAGTTAAGTACCATACGTGATACACGCTTTGGGTGATCATGTCTCGAAAGAGACATGACTGACTGGGCAGAAGATTATCCCATTGCTTTCTGCGGTAGACTGGTTGCCAGCCAAGTCTAGAGAACCCGATTTGTGCTGTTATTGAACCCATAACTGGAGGGAAAAGATAGATTAATACCTTAATATTTTTTCGAATGTTATATAATTATTCTTATAACTTTATCAAAAGAAGATTATTGAGCTTTATATTTTGGAATTATATAATTTACTTTTATATCCTTATTTTTCCTTGATAAAATGTTCTATGAAGCTTTAAAATGAAAAGTTATTTCACATTTAGACTTTTTCTTAACATCGTTCTGACCTTTATGCTCGCAACTGTATATAAACGTTAATTTAGTTTTTGTTAGCAAAATATTTTAGACCGCTTGACTAAACTTGTATTAATACAAGATACAAATGGACATAACGTGGAGAATCAGTTTTCTCTTATTACACTGGTCGACTTTTTCTTTTAACCAAATGTTGTTGGACAATAGACATGTTTCTGGCCTGTTTTTCACGCTGATTCTGAAAATAAAATCCGTTTTACACAAATCATATCCGATTTTCTCTTTACAGATGACGCCTTTGGGGGGTGTCAAAATAGGCCAAAATGTTTAATTTCACTGTGAAGTGCCGGGTCTTCGTGTCAGCTACGCTATTAGATCGATTCTTCTTCATATGCGTTGTCCCTTCAGGACATAGGCGATCATGGACTTCCACTTGGACCTATCTCTTGTCACTATCAATATTCTTCCTTTTTGTATATTTCTAAAAAAAAAAACTCTGCTCTGCCATTCATTTGCTCAAAAATATGTCTTGCGATGCTTTCACCTGTCTTTCTTACCTTCTATCCGTCCTGTGAGTATTAAATTCTCCAGACATTTCTTCCTCTTTACATATCCCAGGAACCTCATCTGTCTCTTTCTGATGTTAAATATGAGTTATTTTCTCGTTTGCTCACTTTCCAACATCTCATCGTTGTTCACGTGCTCGGTTCATGGTATGCTCAGCATGCTTCTGTAGAACCACACTTCGTTAATGTTAAGATGTTAACGGTAATGGCAATATTAGCCGTTGAAACATTTGGTTTTCACTGACCGAATAGCCAGTACCGCTTTCGGTTGAAATTTATAAAATTTCAATAATAATGACAATAATAGCCGTTGAAACATTTGGTTTTCACTGACCGAACAGCCAGGAACTTTTCAGGAAAATAAATTCCTCAAGCAAAGCAACTGTTATTGGTCTTTCCAGTATTGATGAGAGTTTCCTTCTTAATATTTTATTTTAAGTAGTATGGAATGTCAACATCATTCATATTTTGTTACTTCGCTTCCAGTCGCATGTCCTATCCACTTTTGTTGTTACTGCTGTTGGTAGTCCTCAAGTGATGTAGTTTCGGTTATATGATAGAATACTTTCTTTGTGATTCTGTAACGCCAGTCCACAATGTTCAAACAAGGATGTTCATTCCCATGACCGTCATACTTCACTCGCTCGAAACCATTTTTAACCACTGATCTAAAAAACAAAATCAGTTTTGAGCTGACATTTTAAATATTTCTGAACGAATATACATGGCATCCATATGAAACTGTCGGACTGACGAGGCAATTTAAGAACATAATTTTTCGGGATGATGTTCTTTTGCAATTTGCACTTTTGGGCGAAACTGTCTCTGGCTCGGTGTAATTTACATTCAATTCCCTTTTATCTTACATTATTATCATTTTATAACTGACCCATGGATCTGAAATGTTTAAACTACAGTAAATATCCATTTTAGTATCACATATTTGCTTGTTAGCACTTATCTTGACCATAAGTTGGGTATGTTCAATAGAGGCTGACAGAATATATACCCAACGGTTCTTGACCATGTTAGGTATGTCCCATAGAGACTGGCGCAATATATACATACTGTTCTTGACCATAAGTTGGGTATGTCCCATAGAGGGTGACAGAATATTTGCCCCTTGTTCTTGAGCATAAGATGGGTATGTCTCATAGAGGCTGACAGAATATATACCCACTGTTTTTGACCATAAGTTCGGTGTGTCCCATAGAATCTGACAGAATATATACCCACTGTTCTTGACCATAAGTTAGGTATGTCCCATAGAGGCTGACAGAATATATACCCCACTCTTCTTGACCATAAGTTGGTTATGTCCCATAGAGGCTGACAGAATATATATCCCTTGTTCTTGACGATAATTTGGGTATGTCCCATAGAGGCTGGAGAATATTTGCCCCCTGTTCTTGGCCATAAGAACAGGGGACAAATATGATTTCGAGACATGATCGCCCAAGCGTGTATCACGTATGGCACTTGACTGACTGAATGTTTTATTTACAATAATTAGTAAGAAAAATGTCACTGAAAGTATTGTTCACCGCTAGCCACTAATATTCCCTGTCTTTTTGGCAGCATCTAAATTCAACGTCGGAAAAATGACACGCCTTTTGAGGTTAACCACTGTTTTTGGCATTTTCATAAGAATGAACGTGCTGCTCAGCTAGGCCCTGTGCCGTCGATCGGAACAAGTGAAATCGAACAGAGCAATGTCTGGTGAATACGGCTAGAAGGGGTAGGACTTCCCATTTAAGCATTTCAGGTAGGTTTTCACCCGTTTTGCAACATGTGGCCTAGTATATTGCAAAATCATTTGTCGTGTCTTTGATCGTATCTGCTCAAACACTGTAATTGTAGTCAATAGCGATTAGCCGTCATGGTTTCGGATATTTTAAGCAGCTTATGATAAACTACACTCAGCTAATCCCACAATATTCAGAGCAAAAGATTCGAACCATGGATATTCGGCTTTGGCGCCGATGGTGATGCTTAATCCACAATCTTCTACTCTTTGGTTTATCGTAGTGCATCCACTTTTTATCGCCAGTCACGATGCGAGGCAAAAAAAAAAAAAAAATAAAAATAAAACACCTTTGATTTTATTACGTTGAATCAGCTGTTTAAAACTGACAAGACGCCGTTCGACGTTTCTCGGCTTCAACTCATACAGCACCCAGTGTCCTTGCTTTTGAATCATTCCGAATGCTTTCGTACCTTTCGAAACTGTCCTGTAATCAACTCCTAACGATGTTGCGAGTTCAGCTTTCGTTTAACATGATTCTTCATGAAGTAATGTCTCCAGTCTTTCGTCTTCAAACTTTTTGGGTGCTCCAGCGCCTTCGTTATTTTCAACGTCAAAACTAATTTTTGAAGCATCCAAACCAATCCCTAAATGTTATTTCCAACAGACCATGTGTGCTTCTGTTGCATTTTTAAAAAAAAATAAATTACTGCAGTAAAATTCCCCGCAAAGACATTTTGGGGGCACGAAATCCGACATGTTTAAAGCTATGAAAAACACTTTACACTTCGGCAAAATGACATACACTGAATTTCAAGCTTGCTAATAGTGTTTCCTTATAGATGAGTTAACATTTGAAACTACACGCACGCAGTTCTGGTAACGCCAACTGTTGGAAAATTAAAGAAGATTTTCAAGGACATAATAATAAAATAAATGTCAAATAATAATAATAATAATAATAATAATCGTTAATAATGAGGAAAATGATGTTCAGAATAAAAATAATAAATAATACCAATGATAAAAATGATTAATAAAAGAAATGAGTTGCCAACAAATAATAGTATTAACAGAAGCAGTCAAATATTGCAAACCTCAGCGATTAACAAGATATGAATATTAAAATGACATTAACTGCAATGACTTCTCAAGATTGAAAATACAAAAAAAAAAGAAAAATGTAAAGCAAAATGAAAAATTAGACTGCAAAAATTGTGAAAAAGCTCGTTTTTATTTTTTCATATCTCAAAGTTGTATTTTGACACTTTTTGCGTATTTTATCTTTTGTTTTTTTTTTTTTTTTTGCATTTGGATAATAGATATTTAATTCATATTATAAATTTTCGTGAAAAAATAGTGGGTTCAGAAAATTTAAATGACGAAAGCTATCTAGGGGAGGTAATTCAGTATTTGGCATGTGAAACGTACGAAAACAATTTAGCAAAAAACTTGAAAACTAAACCAGAAACTGTATCCCGCACCGGAACGAACCTAAAATTCCAACTATTTCGTATTAGTCATGAAGCCAATCATCCCTGAAAATTTTATACGAATTCATCTACTAGATCTTGAGATATCTTGACCACAGACAGACAGACAGACAGACAGACAGATAAAATAAAACAGAAAAATACTACTGAATACAATACCTTTGAATTCAGGTGGAGGTAATAATAATAAAATGAAAATAATATACCTGATAATAATGATTATAATAATAATTAATAATAATAAGGAAAATGAAATGTCAAATAATAATAATAATAATAATAATAATAATGAGAAAAATTAAATGTCAAAGAATACTAATAATGATAATAATAGCAATAATAATAATTTATAATGAGAAGGGAAATAAAATATTATTATTAATAATAATAATAATAATAATAATAATAATAATAATGGTGAAATAAACATCAAAAAACATCAAAGGAGATATATTTCAAGGTGACTCTTTGTTTCCCTTACTATTCTGCATATTATTAACAGCACTAACCAGTCAACTTAACAAGACAGAATGTGGTTATAAAATAGCCCAATAGAAAATAAGCCCTCTATTTTACATTGATGACTTGATGTTGAATTCTAAGAATGATAATGAGCTGGAAGGTCTTTTGCAAACTGTAAAATGCTTCAGCGAAGACATTGGAATGAAATTCAATTTGAATAAATGTGCTAACGCTACAGTTTTACGTGGATCGCTACAACAAACAAATACCTAGGTGTAAATGAGAGTGAAAACATTCACCAGAAAGAATGAAAGAAATAGTGCGTAAAGAGTACTATAGAAGGCTACGAATGATATTAAAAACTGAATTGAATTCTCAGAACAGAGTTATGGCCATTAATAGCCTTGCAATCCCAGTTGCCAAATATAGTTTCAACATCTTAAACTGGACTCTAAACGATATCAGACGAATGGATTTTAAAACAAGAAAGCTTCTTTCTAAGCATAAAATGCATCATCCAAAGGCTGATGTAGATCGTCTATACATACCCCGTAAAGAAGGTGGAAAAGGTCTTATTCAGCTAGAATTGCCATACAAGACAACAACTATTGGCTTACTAACATACATAGAAACAACAAAGGACTGGATGATACAGTTAGTTAAACAACATGAAAACAGAAAGAAGAAATATTCAATAATAAAAGAAGGCAATAAATACAAACAAGATTTACATTTAGTAGATTCTGTAGAAAAGTCAAACAGAAGCCAAGAACCAACTATTGCGGCAAAACATATGAAAATTAAAGCCAAAGATAAAGCTCTTGAACAGATGAAACAACGCTGGCAAGAAAACCTCTGCATGGCTAATATCTAGAACGTGACAATAAATTCAATGTTGATAAAATTCATACTCATCGATGGTTGGGTGCATCTGGATTAAAGTCTGAGATTGAAGGCTTTATTCTTGCAGTGCAAGACCAAACTCTTTTCACTAGGAGCTTTCATGCAAATATTATACATAATAATGTGGATCCAATATGCAGGTGATAAAATCCAACAAACAATAGACCATCTAATCTCAGGTTGTTCTGTACTTGCCCCAAATGAATATAAAAATCGCCACGATAGAGTGGGGCAATATTTACATTGGACAATGTGTAAACACTATGGAAAATCTGTAAACAAACACTGGTATGAACATCACCCAGCACCGGTTACAGAAATAGAAGATGTCACCATTCTATGGGATTACACCATCTACACAGACAGAAAAATTGAAGCAAATAGGCCGGACATTATTGTGAAAAACCAGAAAGAAAAACTTGTCTATTAATTGATGTGGCTTGTCCAGCGGATTGTAACATAGCAACCAAGGAATTTGAAAAACTGTCAAAATATAAAGACCTGGAATTTGAAATAGAAAAAATGTAGAAATTGAAAACAAGAATCGTGCCAGTGATAGTAGGTGCACTTGGAATGATAAAAAAAATGGAACAAAACAACCCACAGAAAGAATCCCTAGAAACCCCAGCTTAAGAGATATACAAAAAATTGTCTTGTTAAGTACAGCCCACACACTAAGGAGAACTTTGTCTATGTAATGCTAGGGATGTTATGGGAGATAGAAAAAACATAAAATGGAGTCACAACAACACGCCACGACCTGCCTTAGGTCTTCCTGCAGACTTGGTTGGTAGTGCGACCATAGCAGAAATCGAAATATGATGAAAAATGGCATAATAATAATGTGCTAAAAACGTTGGAGAAACTTAAATTTTTTACCTTTTTTTTTTTCAAGTCGTAAGAGACATAATCAAGAAGACTATTGGAAAGAAGAAAGAAATAACAAAATGGTTATATAATTAAATATAAGTTTAGGTAAAAAGTGGTTCCCCTTAGCCAAATTGGTAAGGTGTCGGCTATATTAGACGGCCCCTTCATTTTCAAAAATATGAAGTGTAGCTCTCTTTATTTTCAATTTAGACTATTTATTCATTAAGCATAGGATTTAAAACATTAAGTTGTCACACTATCTAAAGAGCGGGTAGCTGCATTCGAACCCCCACAACAAAAATGTTTTCCATTACAACGCTGAAGGTCAGGAAGAAAGTTTCAGATTGTACACAACCTTTAAAGCGAATAGTACAACTAATCTTTCGTCAAACTCCTATTTTGATATCGCAGCTTGGGTTACTACTACTACTATCAAACGTCTTCTATTGCTACTTGAACTGTTACCACTAAAACTATTTTGGCTGTTTGTAATGGTAACAAGATGATTACGTATGAACCTCGAAGCGGGGAAATTGTGGCTGTCGTTAACGTTATCAATTTCGCTCATTGGGAAGTCAGGTCTGACGTCAGAGGTGCGTCTATTTAAAGCAAGGAATGTAGTTTGGGATATCCCAACACCAGAGAGCATAACACATCGGGCTCATATAACGCCAATTAGACTTTCAGCTTGTAAACATAGTAGCATTTTTTGCACACACACACACACACACACACACACACACACACACACACACACACACACACACACACACACACACTACCGGCCATAATAATTAGGTTACCCCTATTTAAAAAAATAGTGTTTTCTATAATATTTTTAGTATTTATTGCCAAGTAGATAATTCTAAATGAAAATAGATTGGTTATTATTACTTTGCAAAATTTTACAAAGCAGCCAGGAAGCCTTTGCTTTGGCCAGCCAATAAGAAGAGACTAGCATGGGGGAAGAGAGCACAAAAACTGGACACCAGAGCAGTTCATTTGATGCACATGTTATTGTGCAGTATTAACAAAAGAACCCTTCTATTTTCATTAAGAATTATCCACTTGGCAATAAATACTAAAAATAGTATGAAATACAACATTTTTTTAAAACAGGGGCAGCGTAATAATTATGACCGGTAGTGTATATATATATATATATATATATATATATATATATATATATATAGATAGATAGATAGATAGATATAGGAAATCTAAAAGGTGCGATGTGTAAATTGTCGCTATTTGCATTGAAACATTTTGCAAAGTAATAATAACAAAAGAACCATTCTATTTTCAATTAGAATTATCCACTTGACAATAAATACTAGAAATAGTTTGAAATACGTTATTTCTTTTAAAAGACTGGGATGCCTAATAATTATGACAGGTAGTATATATATATATATATATATATATATATATATATATATATATACACTACCTCCTCAAGGCACTTAAAGTAGGCTACCGTGGCGAGAGAAGATAAAAAGAGGCATAACTTTGCCATCACTAGTGGTCATGATGTTGACTGGATGTATAATCCATCTTGTTCCAAATCATCTACACTGACGCCAGATTGACAGTAAAACACTCATGGTGTCCTTTTTTTCACACACGGTGCCCAACTGACCCTACAGTAGACACAGTAAAAAATAAACAACGACATGCATAAAATAAAAAAAAAATATATAAAATAGCAACAATGTACCTATCACTTCCTGTACATACTCACATATGGCATTTTAGGGTCAGTCAGTTAAGTGCCATACGTGATACCCGCTTGGGCGATCATGTCCCGAAAGACATGGGGAGAAGATTATACCGTTCCGAGTCGATAGGCATTACACCACAACGCACATTGGTGTCACTGTGTTTACTTAATCAATTTGACTGGCTGGGCATTGCTTTCTGCGGTAGACTGGTTGCCGACCAAGGCTATAGAACCCAATCTGTCCTGTTATTTAACCCATAACTGGAGGGAAGACACGGATTAATACCCTTCCCAATGTTATTTGTGAGTAAGTGAATGCGATTCGATATCAACTGCACCAACGCACATCCACATTTTAGGGTCAGTCAGTTAAGTGCCATACGTGATACACGCTTGGGCGATCATGTTTCGAAAGAGACATGACTGACTGGGCAGAAGATTATCCCGCAGTAGGTTGCCATTGCTTTCTGCCGAAGACTGGTTGCCAACCAAGGCTATAGAACCCAATCTGTCCTGTTATTTAACCCATAACTGGAAGGAAGAGACGGATTAATACCTTTCCCAAGGGTATTTGCGCGTAAGTGAATACAATGGATTCAACTGGAATTCGAACTCGGTTACCCGGTATATTTCTCATAAACACTTTGCCTCCTTATATCTATTATTCCCACAGTCTGTCTGTCTGTCTGTCTAAATTTTCAGCTCTATCGCTTTTTCATTCTTAGGTACCTCCACTAATTCCCTGAAAAATGGCTCCAAACTTAATAAGAATTAATTTTTCCGTCCAAAGGTTTATGTTATTTTTAAAAGGAAAGGTATGTTATAATTATTTTTAAAAAATTCTTCAACATTAACACATTCGAAATTTTCGTAAAATATCTTTTTTTTTTCGTCTGCGGGTAACCCCATTGTTACCATTTTACAATGGATAATGTAATATTACGAATCTTATTTTTTCCCAATAAAAAACTCATTAACTTGGAAATTCTTTAAAAATCAAATAATCGTAGGATTTCAATGAATGTTCCAGTTTATTCACAGATGAATGAAATTATTTTTGAAATTATCAATTTAAAAAAAAATCATGATCCTTTTTTTTTACATCTGTGTCTCTTCTTCACATGTTATAGTTTCGTGAAATTTCAAGAAATTAAATTATGTTCCGAAAATTTCTTATATTAGTTAAACGCAGATCACCATTGGGAATGTAAAAAATGCAATAAGAACATTTATACGCAAAACACAAATTTTTTCGTTTATAATATAAAATGTAATGGAAAAATAAACAGAAAGCAATCAAATCTAAATTAAACCGATGAAAATTTATGCGTAAAACATCTTTTCTCTTTTGATAATAAAATTGTTGGATACATGACCATGTCTCGAAAAAGACATGAATGAGGGGGCAGAAAAATTTTCCTCTGTAGATTGTCATTACTTACTCTGGTAAACTGATTTCCAACCAAGGAACCCAATCTGTCCTGCTATTTAACCCATAGCTGGAGGGAGAAGAGATGGATTAATGCATTTCCCAAGGGTATTTGCTCGTGAATGAAAGCAAAGAATTCAAATGGAATTCGGACTCGTCTCTCCAATTTCTTGTTCCGAGCTGATGTTTATTGCACCACAAGTATGTGGACAGAAAAGTAGTATGTGATCAGAAAAATTTCAATTAATTATTTATTATTATTATTATTATTATTATTATTATTGTGTCATTTTTCATCATAATTCGATATCTGCTATGGTCGCAATACTTACCAAGTCTGCGGGAAGACATAAGGCAGGTCGTGGCCTGTTGTTATGGCTCCATTTCATGTTTTTTCTATCTCCCCTATCATCCCTAGCGTCACATAGACAATTTCATTTCCCTTCTCATTATTAATTATTATTATTGCTATTATTATCATTATTATTATTCTTTGACATTTAATTTTTCACATTATTATTGTTTTTATTGTTATTATTATTATTTGACATTTCATTTTCATTGTTATCATTAATATTGAAATAAAATTTCAGTAAAATAGTTCCAAACTTCTATGTAATATTTAATATCCTACATGACAGTAAATGCGGGATAATTTCCTCATAGATGAAGAACGAACTTGAAGCGACACAAATATAGTTCTTTTTTCTGTTTTTTTAAATCACTTCACCCCAAGCAAGGCGAGAATGCCACTAAGACGGAAAGGAGCTTTGGGAGTGAAAGAAAATTTTTTTTAAATATTAGGGAGGAGAAGAGGGTTAAAAAAGACAGAAGATTGTGATTGACGCTGGATTAAAGATTTTCAGTATTGGAGATGGAAGGAACAAGAAACCGGAAGAGGGTTCCAAAAAAAAGAAACTATTAGAAGAGAACTTATGCTTCTATCTACGTAATTCAACAGTAAAACGATGAGACCTAACTACCAATCGAGTAGTAGGCTTAAATTAATGTGCTCTAGGTACCAAAGAGGAGAGTAATATGTATTTTTTAAAATCATTTCACCCCATAAAAAACAGTTTTACTGCCACTGGTGCGCTGGGGGTTACATAGCAGGAGAGTGATGAAAAAGAGAGACAGGTTATAGGGGGTGTAAGGAAGTGGGTAAGAGACGGATGAGGATACTGATGAGAGTGGGGTGGATGGAGAAAGGAACATGAGAGAAAGGATGCGTGTCGGTGAAATAGGAGATGACTATTGACCTTACATTTAAATTCTTGGAGATTGTAGTTGTCGGGGAAGAAAGTAAACGGAAAGGAATTCCATAGGCGGGAAGTGCGAGAAAAGAAGCTGATGGAGTAGAATTTCCGGTTACGTTTTTTGGTTACACTGTAAAAGGGTGGGACCTAGTTGCCAATCTAGTAGCACGAGTAAATTCATACACAAGGGGCACCAGAGTAATAAGTTCATCGGAGCATAAACCGTGAAAATATTTGTAGAAAGGACAAAGGAAAGCCACATTACACCGGTGAGAAAGTGACTGCATCCGAGCTGCCAAGTCGATATCGCCCACATTACAGATTCTCCATCAGATCTTGTCAGGAACCACAAGGTGAATAGTAGGGGCAACCGACCAGATGTGGCAGCAGTATTCAATACACGGGTGGATGGTAGATTTAAAAATATTTAAAAACATGACACAAGGCCAAACAGCGGGCTATAGTGAAGGCCGATCTATCTTATCTATCACTACTACCGACTCAATGATATCACAGTATGTATTTTATTTTACTTTTTTAATTGTTACACCCCAAGCAAGTCAGTACCGCCACTGATGCGCAGGGGGCTACATAAGAGACTAAAATTTTAGTCAGGAGGAGAGTAAAGAGAACGATGGACCAGTTACACGGGGTGTCAGAGAAAGGGCACGAGAATGATAGAAACACAAGTGGGAAGACAGTTGCGAAGGTAGAGAGAAAGGAAAAGAACAAAATATACGGGGTGATTTAGAAAAGGACTGGAATCAAGTGGAATGGTAATTGACATTGCATTTAAATTCCTAGATATTCTTACTTACCATTCTTACTACAGCCACCATAATACCTCAGAGTCTCTGTGCAGTTCTTACTAGTTCCCATAAGTAAAATTTGTCTGTGGAAATATGGAATAAATATAACATTTAAATATGAAAGCTTCAATAAATATTTACAACGAATAAAATACTGTGAAGACAAGCTCATTAGAACAACTGCCATAAAAATATTTACAGAAGAGAGAGAGAGAGAGAGAGAATGAGAGACAGAGAGAGAGAGAGCGATTTTATTACAGACCCTTCTTTGAATTTGTCGAGAATCTCGAAATATGTAGTCAGAACACCTGGGGTCCTGGGTATGACGGTAAACTGCATCCGGCAGCAAGGCCTCTAATTGGGAGGTTGTGAGGAGCATCGAACCACCTCTTAATTGCTGTTGTTCCCAGGTCCATTTTGACCTGGAGTGGTAGCGCCTGTTAGGATTTCAACTATGGAAAAATAGTTAACCTCCAGTGAGGTCAAAACACTATGAAAATACACTTTAATAGAAATATATACATTTTTGAATGAAAAATATTACCAATAATACATTTTTGAAGAAAAAAATTATTATCATAACACATTTTCGAACGAAAAAAAATTATTCTCATTTTTTGAATAGAAAACTAGAAGCCATTTTCAGTTTTCTAAAATAAAGAAGAATAAAAACAAAGTTTTTTTTATTAAAATCTGACTAAATCAACCTTTTCTCTATAACCGAACATGATAGAAAAATACCTTAAAACCCCGCCTTTTTGGCATTAAATAACCCATAGAGGTTGATATGCCGTTAAACAAAACTCAAATAGAAAAAAGAACACCAGGCCAGATATGTTAGCAATATTTAATGCTCAAGCAAATGGTAGATTATAAATGGATTAAGCCTAGCAATTGATTCAATATAATCGCTTCACTTACAAATATTAAGAGTACCATATTCAAAAGATGCTATTAACAAAGAAGTCTTAACGAGCAAAGGAATAACCGAAGTAAATTATGCACGCAATCAGAAAGAGACAGCTGAAATACGTGAAGGTTGGCGGCTTAGAGAATTTACCACTCACAGGTCATATTCGGGAGAAAAGATGCGGCAGGGTGGATGCATCGAATAAACGAGTTGGTGAAAACAGAACAGTGATTGAGAAGAATAATAAATGATGGAGAGTTACTTAGAACAACGCAAGATGGGAAGCTACGGGCAGCCATAATCGCCTATGCCGTGATGTGATTTGACAGACAAATTATACTGGCATGTAACGTACTGTCTACTGGCGAAAAGTGTAATTGGCAAACCAAGTTCTGATTTTTAGTCTAATCTGTTGGGAAAGGCAAACATTCATTTCTTCTTCCAATTCCCAGATATGTGTTAAATAGCAAGGCGGACTGTGTGCTTCAGCCTTGGTTGGCGGCCAGTCTAGTAAAAGGATTATTCTGAATACAAAGCCATATAAAATACGACCGGAATCCATTCCACAAAATCTCTGAAGAACTCACCATGTTTTACAAATTTATAAAGAAAAGTAATATAGGTGGACCTGAAGCAGACTACCACCACATTTAATTTCGTTGGTCTTTTTTTTTTTTTTTTTTTTTGCAGCCGGTCAGCCAAGTCGGTATCGATCACATTACAGATTTTCCGTTGTATTTTGTCAAGAACCCCGAAGAGAATAGCAGGGGCACCTGACCAGATGTGGCATCAGTATTCAATACACGGGCGGATGGTAGATTTATATATGTGCAGGCTAGATTCAGACGGAAAGAACTTCCGGGCCCTGCACAGAGAACCGACTTGGGGAAAGCAAAGGGAATAAGAAGAACTGATTAGATTTTTCACAAGGCCGGATGTGATGAATACTCAGTGAGGATCAAACTCACCACTCAGTTGTAATAGATTCTAGCGAGACAAGTTTGCAAACCAAAACACCACGTCGAAGGGAATAAGTAGAGAGGATGACAATCTCGATGCTTAAATGTAAGCGGCTGTCGACATCGGTATAGAAACGCATTCTCAGATTAGTGCTTAGAAATGACTTCGGAAGAATAAAGCCTGTAGGTCTTAGCGAACTTTCGGGCCCTGCACAGAGAACCGACTTTCATAGCAGCGGAAAAAAAAACTGTAGTTACAGTTATGAGGACAATTAATTAACTGGTTAGACAAAAGTAAAAAAAAAAAAACGATTTTCTGTAATCAAGATTTGCAATTATTTGTATAATATAACGTCCTTGCTAATTATTTACTACATAAATCATTGTAAATTACGTTTTCTTTTAGAAGGTTTTCTTGTCTCTCAAGCTATCGATTAAATAAGGGAGCAGAAAGTTCGATAGGTTTCAATATGAGCCAGTTTAGAAGAAGGACTAATTTTAATTCAAGTCCGTGCAGAAGACAATGGGAAAGCAGTCAAATATGTTTCTCTAGAAACCATGGCCTTTTACAGAAAAATAAAAAATAAGAAGCCATGGAGCGCCATCAATATCTGAACTCTGAAGGGACATGGAATTAAAAAACTAGATGAATATAAAAACTTGTCACAAGACTGAACGAAGAACGTCATAAAACTGCACTAGAAAAATAATAAAATATAGCACCAGTTTATCAAGAACGAAGAATGTTTGATACTAGAAATATTAGCATTCGAATTCATCCATATGTAAGACTGGCTATAAGTATACAAAATTCTGTTTAGTGTAGCAGACACAAACCAAAACAATCGAACTCAACACACTGATTACATTGAACGGACATGAAGCCATTTCTTTCCGTGCTCCATCACATTGCCAAAGATCTTCGCAAAACAAAGTTTACACGCATGCGTACCAATAGTTGATTTTCTAAGCGCCGCTCAGATGTGGCACAAGGTCGAATGTATGGCTTAACCCAGTGAGGATCGAACTCACTTGTAATAGGTTCGAGCAAGACAATCTTGCTAACCATTGCAACATCTCGAGTTGCCCACATATGTACTAATAGAGTTGACTGTGAAGACAAAAGGTGAGTATTTGTGCAAACCATTCTCCCATAACAGCCTTACTTGAGTGTTGCCTCCATTGTCAACCACAAATTATATCAGTTTTCAGGTAAGCGTAAAAATAACAGCCAATTATATCTGGGAACGATTCCAATTGTAGTTAACATTAGATGGTTGTATGTGTTGAAAGAATCAGGAATTACAGGAAGAGTGGGCGATGGATAAAGGAAATAGATTCACACACACACGCACGCACACACACACACACATACATACAAAAGCACACACACACACACAAAATCACGCAAATTCATAGACGCAGATGTACATATACATACACATACATGTGCAGGGATATGCTTTACACTTCTTGTACACAAACACACACAAAACATATACATAGACAGTCATAAAAAACTCATAAACGTATACACTCACTCGCACACAAATATAATCACACACGCACATTCACGGTCATTCACTCATGCACACACATAGATGTACACATACGAGCTTGCGTAGTCACTACTATACACTCACACTTTCTTTCACTCTCTTTCACGCACCCACACTTACTCTCAAACACACATACCCATGATTTCACTTACATAGCCATGTACATATACTTTACACACGTACATATGCACGTACACTCACATATACACTACCGGCCATATTTATTAGTCCACCCCAGATTTTTAAAAGAAATGATGTATTTCATACTATTTTTAGTATTGCCAATTGGATAATAGAATGGTTATTTTGTTATTATTACTTTGCAAAATATTAAAAGACAAGGAAGCAAAGATGAACTCATCCAAATCACCCTAAAATTTCTTCATTGTTCATTGAAGAAACTGCAATATAGGTAATTATTAAATCTTTATAAATTCATTTAATGCGTATGTTATTGTGCAATATTAACAAAAGAACCATTCTATTTTCATTTGCAATTATTCACTTGGCAATAAATACTAAAAAATACGATGAAATACATCATTTTTTTAAACATTGAGGTGGCCTAAAAATTATGGTAGATAGTGTGCATATACAGTTATACAATTCACGCACACACATGCACATACACTCACACATGCACTAAAAACAAATACTCATAACATTTTTTCTTTAGCACATACTCACACTGTCTTTCACATACGCACTCTCATAATCAAACGCACACAATTATTCTTACATAAGCATATATATGTGTTTCCTTAAATGAACAAACACGCATTATCTTTCGCATACGTACACATGCATTTATATGTACAATTTCTCATACACATTCATGAATATTTATGTTCTCTTAAACAAAACACACATACGTTCTCTTTTCATCTCACACACACACATGCATATATAAAATAACACACACGTATATGCACTTTTCTATTTCGCGTACACATATATGCAAAACCTCAAATACGCACGCTCTTAAGTGAACATACACATGCATGGATACTCACACACACAAACAATATTACTCCATCACATTTACACGCATAGCCTCAAATACTCTCTCTCTCTCTCTCGGTCTCTCTTTCCCACACACACACACACACACACACACACACACACACACACACACACACAAACACCCGTAAACTCATAGATACACCCATACACTTTTTTCTCTCGCATGCACACTCATTCGAACCCTGAATTACATAAAGGCAGAGTTCATCTCTCTCACCCTCCCGGCACACACATTCATACACTCACACTGTTTCTCACATGCAGATGCAGAAATACACATAGACACGCCCTCTGTCTTGTCCCACACGTGGCGCGCCTGCGAGAACAATTACAACCGAATAGTGAGTTCAATCCTCACTGAGTGCTCCAGTGCTTTCAGCCTTGTGCCACAACTTACCTACGCTTAGAAAGTCTCATCTTTCTTTCACATGTTTACATATCGTTGAAAGAGGGAATCAAGTTATGGAGAGCAAAGGTCGTTATTGTTATGAACAGGCTTTGAGATTTCATTCGCCCGATCGACTCAGACGATTAAAAATGTAATTGGCCGATTAAAGTTTATTGCTTTACTCGCCCGCGGTTGATTAAAAATCTATTACTGAAACATGTCCCTTCAAATATAGAAAAACTCAACCCGACTTTTGCAGCCCAAAAGTATGTCATTGAAGATGTTACTCAGAATGACCTACAATGACATTATTGAACTCTTTGATCTTGTTTTATCCTCCCGGACAGTGTAAACATTCGTTTAATTAACGCTTCCAGAGTGGAGGCAAAATCTTTTCGTAAAAAACGAACATTTGAAAGAAAGAAAAAAAAACGCATATTTATTTCAACCACGCTCTGAAAAACAAATTATACAAGTAAGTAATTTTTTTAATAGAAAATCGTTGAGAAATTCAGATTTGTAATATTTTTATTGTCTCTGAGATGAAGGTTGTAGTTAAACAGAAGAAAAAACTACGATAGTTACCTCCACTCGATTACTAAAAAAAAAAAACCTAAGAAAACTGCATATCATGATGTAAAAAGGGCTCAAACTTCATAAAAATCAAATTTTATCATCAAAATCTTTATGCTATTATTAAGAGAATAGATCAAATTTTGTTATTATTTTTTTAATTTTTGAAGCATTTCTAACACGTTCGAAATTTTAATTAAAAATTCTTTTTTCGTTTTCCGTCAGCGATTCACGATATGTTTACGAAAGGCGACTATTAAGAAACTGGAGTCGGTCGAGTAAAATCATTTTGGGGCGAGTAAATTTTCCCTCGCTCTCGTCCGCCGGTCGAGTGATTTCTTTTTTTTAAATCTCAAAGGCTGGTTATGAATAAACATTTTCAAAAACACACAATTTTTTAATTTTCAAGATGAAATTTTAAATCGGCAACAACTTTTGAACCGACCCTGATACTTACGCACATTCTCACTCGTGCATATATAAAGCAAATATAAACAAGAAACGTATTTATAAGGCGGAGTTTAGTTATGGAATTAGGGTTGGTGCCAGGTTTCTTGATGTTGTTTCTGCCATCCTTCAAGCAGGGGTGAATTTACTTCTCGTTTCTTATTTCTTTTTCTTTTATTTACCGATTGCATTTATCATCATTTTATGTGACTGGCTCAGACTACCGCTGTGTTTATTTCTACAGCCTTCTGATATCTCTTGTCTCTCTTGGGAAGCGCAATTCTCAGCCGAAGACACTTCAAAGTTAAACGATATCAATCTCTCAAGTGGCTCAAAATTGCAGTTGGCATATTTCTAACAATTCCCATTTTCATAGCAGAAATACTTCCTAAACTTTTAAAAAAATGTTCATATTCAAATTTAGAAAAGTATAACCCTTGACAATACAAACACGTAATGAGGAAGAAAGGCTTAGAGAATCTGATACTCACAGGGTCCAAAGTGGGCAAGAGGGACAGGGAAAATCAGGACGTGACATACTTGGATAGGCTTGAGCAAATGGATCGGAGAAATAACAAGATAAGATTTAATAAGAACTACGAGGGACGGGAGGATGTGGAGGACTATGATCGCCTGCATCTTAAAGGGAAACATCACATAAAAGAAGCGTTAACATTGTCGTTCATCAGTTAAAAGAACACGTCTTGAAATATAAGCTCCACGTGTTCTTAAAGTCATAACACATTTCGTTGAATTTCTTTAGAATTTGAAAGATTTGTATTCATTGATATTTACCCAAATGGCAAATGAAGGTCACGTGGCAGCAAGTCCCTCTAAAATAGTATTTTAGTTTAATTTGCTAATGCTGCTTTTCTCTCAATGATTTCGGATTTCTAGTTCTATCATCACCTTTGAAATGTTTTGAGGATTATCAATAATCCGATTTTTTTAAATTGTAATATCTATCTATCTATCTATCTATCTATCTATCTATCTATCTATCTATTTCAGTCTGTTCATATCTATCTATCTATCTATCTATCTATCTATCTATCTATCTATTTCAGTCTGTTCATATCTATCTATCTATCTATCTATCTATCTATCTCATTCTGTTCATATCTATCTATCTATCTATCTATCTATCTATCTATCTATCTATCTATCTATCTATGTTACTACTATTTATGGTCGCGGAAATCCCGTCTTCAAAAAATATATATGTGAGTATGCGGACGCAAGATTTATATGTGAGCAAGGATGGATGTGTGTCTGTAGATATATGTAAATATAAATATAAGTGTTTTTGTATGTACATATGTAGATGTATGGACATGTGTGTATGTGGAGATAAATAAGTATACGTGAATGTGTTAATATACAGGGTCACACTTATATACGTATCCATGAGCTTGTGAGTGGGCGTGTAATGACTTTGTGGTCACTATCCAAGAATGATGACCTCTTCCCGAATGGTCTCGAGATCCGCAAATGAGATGACGCAAAGGTCTCTGTTGTTATAATCATTTTTTTTATATCTTTACTTGTTTTTCCTTTCATTTTAAAGAATTGCTTATTCCGGGAAAATATTTGTACCGAATGGAACGAACATACTGTCTGATGAAATGAGCTAATTTAGCTCATAGAAATGAATTATAATTTATAACCAATCTAAATGATTTATTGAGTTTTCCTTTATAATAGCTGCGAAATATTTATTGCCCATGGATTTGTAGAATATCTAAAAATTTTAAAAAGTATATACAAGCCCGTTTCACTGCATCACAGCTCATCAGTGTGGCTAGACACATCCACTTGTTTCTGACCGGGATTGAAACTCGACCGATTTGGTGTCAGTCGGAGTCGCTACCCACTAAATCATACGCGCATAGAATTAGAGAAGGGAAATTTTAATGTGTTGTATATAAGCAGTGTATATATACACACGCCAATCACCGAAAGAACTCAATTCATTCTTTGAGAGAAACTGTAACTGTTTTTTTTAATTTTCTTCTCTAGAAAGTATATATATATATATATATTTTAAAACTATATATCACAGAAACAAATACATACCACTTACCTGCTACCTAGGTTTCGACCACACCGGTGGTCTCCTCAAGCAAAGAACTTTTCCGATTTTTGTCTTTATTTCCACCTGAAATTATAGGCAAAATACAATGTTTAGAATGGTTCGTGCTTAAACATAATAGACATTCATTGTTTGTTATATTTAACAATATATATATATATATATATATTATTGTCATCCGCAGACAGATCTGTTTCGCTGTATCACAGCTCATCAGTACGGTTAGACTCCGATTGCTGCATAACACAGGCTCGAAATCTGACCGATTTGGCGTCAGTCGGCGACTCTACCCCTGGGCCACGGTGCATTCGGTGGAAAGAGACAGTTTTTTTAGCGCATATCATATTACACGCCCAATAGCTAGAGTGCTCCAATTCGTTTTTACTGAAATGAGCGATGCGTACACGCTAGAGTGGCTACTGTTTTTCAAAGTCTACCTTTCTTCTAGAGCGCTCGATCAGGGTGCGGGAGCGTAATTATTGTAATTATATATATATATATATATATATATATATATATATATATATATATATATATATATATATAAAGTACGTTTATTTTGACAGCATCTTTTCTTTTAAACAAGTTGAGTTAAACGATAGAGACAAAATAGTCTTATATATTTTCTTTTGAATGTTTTCATATTTTCTGATTGGACTTTTTATAAAAATTCTCCAAAAATTGTCCTAGTACTAACGAACGTCATCGTTCATCATATATTACAGTTTAAAAATCAAATATTGCTTTGTAGCAGGAAAGCTGTTACAACATTTTAAAAGAAAATAAGTAAACGCTATGAATTTTTTTTTAAATACAAAAGCAGTAATCATGTAAACAACATGCACACGTGAAGATATGTGCTCACTTAGATGCGTGAATTATATGGAATTCTTGGTTGTTAAAGATTTTAAATGCCGTAAAAACACGCTGGAGAATTTGAACTTCGAAGGAACTAATTATGTCAATTATCAAATTACGCAGTGGCAAAGAATTATTTACCTTAATTATATCTAAAATAAACCCTCTAAACACAACTAAGTATATGTCCAGAAACTTGGTAAGCTCTGCGACTGATAAGAGGTTTTTATTTTTGATAAAAAAAAAATTAGAGGCACTGTATATTATGTTAAATTCCAATGTCATGTTTTTCGACGAAAACATACGAATTGCAATTCTCGTTAATATTCCCGCTTTTATTAACGTATCTAGACCATAGACGCTGCGTGTCGATCTTATACGTCAATTTTAGCCTCCTTTCTCTTTATAATTTTTGTTCTGATTTTCTTTCTCTTTTTCTTTTTAAATTTTTTCTATATTTTTCCTTCTTTTTTTTTTTTTTGAATGAACGAGGAGAATTTTTTGTAGATCGACGTTACAAATCTCTATTCTCGATATGGGCGCGTGAGTATCTGTATGTGACTAGTTTCTGGATGATTTTAAACTATTTAACTCGCCTACGCGTTTCGTCCTGTGATGGACTTTATCAAGGCAAAAAGACGAAATGAGCTTTTTTCCAAATTACGTATCTATAAAAAAACATTGTTGGCAATTATAAAAACGCTCACATAGAAACAGGAAAAGCTTTATCAAAAAATGTATCAAAAGAAGAGATTTAATAGATTTCAAAATAACTAAATTAGGTAACCAAAGTTATTTTTATCAAATTGGTTAGGCACTTTGATGTGTAACTTTAATCCTGGAACACTAACCATCAATTAAAGTTACACCACTACTAACCATGGGTACATCATACCCGATTTTGAAAATATAAAAAAAAATATTAAGCATAAATATTTATTTGAAATATTTTACATGCAGGCACTTCAAAATTTGTATTTGAGTTAACATTAATAGAAAGTGAAAAACATTATTTAGGTAAGAAAATCAGGTACTGAAAATTTAATTAAATTGTAATTAAAATGGCGTCATTTACGCTGGGTACTATATACCAATGGTTAGTGTTCTCGAGTTAACATAAGTAAAAACGAAATACTGGACCGTATCACAGTTTGCAATTTGTTAAAGAGACTTAAATATCTAAACTTATTTTAAATGGAAATTTGTTTGTGTGTGTGTGTGTCTGTGTGTGTGTCTGTGTGTGTGTATCCGTTACCGTTACCTATAGACTCCGAAACTGCTGAACCGATTTTCTTGAAAATTTACACAGTTGTACTATGAGCGTCTGCGAGTGTTCTTAGCTAGGTTTTGTGTCGAGGCACCCCCGATAAATATCGAAAATCGATAATCGAAAAGATCGGGTTATAGAAGGAGTCGTCCGATTTTAATAAAATTTGATACACTCATAGACAAAGACATAAGAAATGAAATTCAGAAGTTTCAAAGTTGCAGTTCTTACAATAGTGCAGAAAATCGATAATATATATATATCTATAAAAGGCAAGATGTTTATGTGTGTGTGTCTGTTTATCTGCCTGTATGGCAGTATTTTTTCAGCACTTTATTTTAGTTTCTGCTTCGGGTTTGGCTCTAAGTAGGTATAATCGTAGTTCTTAGTCTCAGCCATGATACCATTTCCTCAGAGGACATATTTAGCCTTCAAAATTCAGTTTATGACGAAAAAAACTTATTTGATATCGATACCAGGAAATTAAAATTTGACTTACATCCATTCATTTTTCTTTCAGTCTACGGTTTCGCTTTAACTGGAAACAACTATGGCTTTTTAGTCTTTCGTGCCAACGTCCAAAACGTCTGAGCTCCAGGACCATGGATTAATTTTAAAGTTTTCATTACACCCGAGCAACGCCGGGTTATGCTGCTAGTAGAGAATAAAAGATAAAAATTCCCGGAAATATTTTCCCATCGATATGACATATGATGATATATATGATATATAAAAGGCAAGATGTTTGTGTGTGTATTTGTTCATCTGTTTGTATGTCCTTTATACAAATCCACAATTTTTATCCGATTCTAACCAAACGTCACACAAATATTTTTTAGGCTGGGTCTGAGCTCCAGGACCATGTTTTAAAGCTTTCATTACACCCGAGCAACGCCGGGCTATACTGCTAGTGTACATATATATATATATATATATATATATATATATATATATATATATATATTATGTGCGATTGTAAATTGTCGCAATTATTTTATTATTTCAAATATTGTTTAGGCTGAGTCTACGACCATGGATTACTTTTAAAGCTTTCATTACACCCGAGCAACGCCGGGCTATACTGCTAGTTAATTAATATTTTAAACAAATTGGGACGAAACTGTTCAAGCCTCGCGATTACATTTTTACTCGTCTATATTTCGCCAGATATTGCAAATTGTGATAGATATTTATTTTGGTCTCTACAAAATTCCAGAAAAAATTCTCTTGAAGACTGCAAAAACTGTAGAGATGAAATATTGGATGAATAAGAGAAGGAAAAACAAGTGAAAATAATAAAACAAAACGTAGGTTCTGGGATAATAGATTTTGTCTCTATCACTTGCCGCTTGTGAAACTCTTATCTTGCTTTCGTGTCAAGTAATATCTTCCAAAAGTTAAAGTTTAAAATCCCGTGTCAAACGCCATGTTTGATCCTGTTCTTTCATTGTCCTCTGCTTCTTTGAATGTAAGTCACGTCTTGCGTCATTATTATCTTTTATCGCATTGCTTGGAATTATATGATTAGAATAAAAAAAGGCAGACATTGGTCAATACAAATAAACATTATTAATTCCCAGTTGGTTGGTTATAACGTTTATTCGGACTATTGTCTTCATCTTTATTGTCAACAAAGATGAGGACAATAGCCCTAATAATGTAAATACTGTAAATACTACCTTATCTCAGATATATAGACAAATAGAATGATCTATTATTAAACGTCGTATAAATGACAACAAAGATGAGAACAATAGTCCGAATAATGTAAATACTGTAAATACTACCTTATCTCAGATATATAGACAAATAGAATGATCTATAATTAAACGTCGTATAAATGACAAAAAAGATGAGGACAATAGTCCGAACAATGTAAATACTGTAAATACTACCTCATCTCAGATATATAGACAAATAAATGATCTATTATTAAACGTCGTATAAATGAGAACAAAGATGAGGACAATAGTCCGAATAATGTAAATACTGTAAATACTACCTCATCTCAGATATATAGACAAATAGAATGATCTATTATTAAACGTCGTACAAATGGCAACAAAGATGAGGACAATAGTCCGAATAATGTAAATACTGTAAATACTACCTCATCTCAGATATATAGACAAATAGAATGATCTATTATTAAACGTCGTATAAATGACAACAAAGATGAGGACAATAGTCCGAATAATGTAAATACTGTAAATACTACCTCATCTCAGATATATAGACAAATAGAATGATCTATTATTAAACGTTGTACAAATAACAACAAAGATGAGAACAATAGTCCGAATAATGTAAATACTGCAAATACTACCTCATCTCAGAAATATAGACAAATAGAATGATCTATTATTAAACGTCGTATAAATGAAAACAAAGATGAGGACAATAGTCCGAATAATGTAAATACTGTAAATACTACCTCATCTCAGAAATATAGACAAATAGAATGATCTATTATTAAATGTCGTACAAATGGCCACCAAGATGGGGACAATAGTCCGAATAATGTAAATACTGTAAATACTACCTCATCTCAGATATATAGACAAATAGAATGATCTATTATTAAACGTCATACAAATGGCAACGAAGATGAGGACAATAGTCCGAATAATGTAAATACTGAAATACTACCTCATCACAGAAATATAAACAAAGTAGACATTATCGCTGCGTATTTTACTTTGGAAATCAACGTGTTTATCGATTATGGTAATAATATTTCGATGTCGAAAACCAGAAAACATGTAAACAGATGTGAATATATTTGTTAGGGAGTATTCAAAACAAAAAAGAATGAATAATTTCAACTCGCGTTCGCAGATAGAATATTAAAAAGTAAAGCGGACTTATTGTCTTTGTGGTTCCAGTCGTGAATCATGCTTCGTAATTATCTTAAATTATGTTTCGTATATTCCATTCTGCTGGCAACCGTGCACAAATGTTTTTAAAAAATATAAGTCATTCTTCTCGATCTAATGTTTTTTCCTCTGATATGAATTACAAAGATAATGCGGAGGCAGTGTCTAGGTTTGCTATTTGAACATTTAGTTTATAGTGGGTTATCCACTCTTTTCCAGTTTATAGTGGAGAGTCCGTCCTAGTGAAGGGTAGTATTATGTTGTTGCAGATTAACGGAATTTGGCCTTGTTGTATATAGCTCACATTCGGACTATTGTTCTCATCTTTGTTGCCATTTGTACGACGTTTCGCCCGTTGTACGCTCCGGCCTTCTTCAGGTGATAGGAATTTCGAACCGACCATGCATAGAAATGAACAAAATATGGGAATCAGTAATACGGAGTGCCAGAGAAAATAATTAGTGGCAAAAAAGACAATATGAGCTCTGGTAAAAAATACTAGAGAAAACCATTAACATAAAAATAATAGAGAAAACCATTAACATAAAAAAAATTGCAATATGAACTCTGGTAAAAAAAGTGTTTCCGGATATTATGTTTAAAAGTCCCAAAGACTCAGTTGTTCTTGTCCTTAAAGATATTCAGAGGGTATAGAAATTGGTTAATTTCTGTGACTTGACCCAAAGAGCGGTCAGTTCAATACCAGGCTACAGCAGCAGTGAATAAGTAACTTACAGGGTTAAAGGGAGATAATTCATGGCTTTCAAAACAGGCAAGGGATGAGAATGATATACCCCAGTGATTGCAATAAAGTGTTCGGTTCGAAATTCCTCGCACTTGAAGAAGACCGGAGAGTTCAACGGCTGAAACGTCGTACAAATGGCAACAAAGATGAGGACAATAGTTCGAATAATGTAAATACTGTAAATACTATCTCATTTCAGAAATATAGACAAATAGAATGATCTATTATTAAACGTCGTACAAATGGCAACAAAGATGAAGACAATAGTCCGAATAATGTAAATACTGTAAATACTACATCATCTCAGAAATATAGACAAATAGAATGATCTATTATTAAACGTCGTACAAATGGCAACAAAGATGAGGACAATAGTCCGAATAATGTAAATACTGTAAATACTACCTCATCTCAGAAATATAGACAAATAGAATGATCTATTATTAAACGTCGTACAAATGGCAACAAAGATGAGGACAATAGTCCGAATAATGTAAATACTGTAAATACTACCTCATCTCAGAAATATAGACAAATAGAATGATCTATTACTAAACGTCATACAAATGGCAACAAAGATGAGGACAATAGTCCGAATAATGTAAATACTGTAAATACTACCTCATCTCAGAAATAAAGACAAATAGAATGATCTATTATTAAACGACGTACAAATGGCAACAAAGATGAGGACAATAGTCCGAATAATGTAAATACTGTAAATACTACCTCATCTCAGAAATATAGACAAATAGAATGATCTATTATTAAACGTCGCACAAATGGCAACAAAGATGAGGACAATAGTCCGAATAATGTAAATACTGTAAATACTACCTCATCTCAGAAATATAGACAAATAGAATGATCTATTATTAAACGTCAAATACAAATGGCAACAAAGATGATGACAATAGTCCGAATAATGTAAATACTGTAAATACTACCTCATCTCAGAAATATAGACAAATAGAATGATCTATTATTAAACGTCATACAAATGGCAACAAAGATGAGGACAATAGTCCGAATAATGTAAATACTGTAAATACTACCTCATCTCAGAAATATAGACATATTAAAATGATCTATTATTAAACGTCGTACAAATGGCAACAAAGATGAGGACAATAGTCCGAATAATGTAAATACTGTAAATACTACCTCATCTCAGAAATATAGACAAATAGAATGATCTATTATTAAACGTCGTACAAATGGCAACAAAGATGAGGACAATAGTCCGAATAATGTAAATACTGTAAATACTACCTCATCTCAGAAATATAGACAAATAGAATGATCTATTATTAAACGTCGTACAAATGGCAACAAAGATGAGGACAATAGTCCGAATAATGTAAATACTGTAAATACTACCTCATCTTAGAAATATAGACAAATAGAATGATCTATTATTAAACGTCGTACAAATGGCAACAAAGATGAGGACAATAGTCCGAATAATGTAAATACTGTAAATACTACCTCATCTCAGAAATATAGACAAATAGAATGATCTATTATTAAACGTCATACAAATGGCAACAAAGATGAGGACAACAGTCGGAATAATGTAAATACTGTAAATACTACCTCATCTCAGAAATATAGACAAATAGAATGATCTATTATTAAACGTCGTACAAATGGCAACAAAGATGAGGACAATAGTCCGAATAATGTAAATACTGTAAATACTACCTCTTCTCAGAAATATAGACAAATAGAATGATCTATTAATAAACGTCGCACAAATGGCAACAAAGATGAGGACAATAGTCCGAATAATGTAAATACTGTAAATACTACATCATCTCAGAAATATAGACAAATAGAATGATCTATTATTAAACGTCGTACAAATGGCAACAAAGATGAGGACAATAGTCCGAATAATGTAAATACTGTAAATACTACCTCATCTCAGAAATATAGACAAATAGAATGATCTATTATTAAACGTCATACAAATGGCAACAAAGATGAGGACAACAGTCGGAATAATGTAAATACTGTAAATACTACCTCATCTCAGAAATATAGACAAATAGAATGATCTATTATTAAACGTCGTACAAATGGCAACAAAGATGAGGACAATAGTCCGAATAATGTAAATACTGTAAATACTACCTCATCTCAGAAATATAGACAAATAGAATGATCTATTATTAAACGTCGTACAAATGGCAACAAAGATGAGGACAATAGTCCGAATAATGTAAATACTGTAAATACTACCTCATCTCAGAAATATAGACAAATAGAATGATCTATTATTAAACGTCGCACAAATGGCAACAAAGATGAGGACAATAGTCCGAATAATGTAAATACTGTAAATACTACCTCATCTCAGAAATATAGACAAATAGAATGATCTATTATTAAACGTCGTACAAATGGCAACAAAGATGAGGACAATAGTCCGAATAATGTAAATACTGTAAATACTACCTCATCTCAGAAATATAGACAAATAGAATGATCTATTATTAAACGTCGTACAAATGGCAACAAAGATGAGGACAATAGTCCGAATAATGTAAATACTGTAAATACTACCTCATCTCAGAAATATAGACAAATAGAATGATCTATTATTAAACGTCGTACAAATGGCAACAAAGATGAGGACAATAGTCCGAATAATGTAAATACTGTAAATACTACCTCATCTCAGAAATATAGACAAATAGAATGATCTATTATTAAACGTCGCACAAATGGCAACAAAGATGAGGACAATAGTCCGAATAATGTAAATACTGTAAATACTACCTCATCTCAGAAATATAGACAAATAGAATGATCTATTATTAAACGTCGTACAAATGGCAACAAAGATGAGGACAATAGTCCGAATAATGTAAATACTGTAAATACTACCTCATCTCAGAAATATAGACAAATAGAATGATCTATTATTAAACGTCGTACAAATGGCAACAAAGATGAGGACAATAGTCCGAATAATGTAAATACTGTAAATACTACCTCATCTCAGAAATATAGACAAATAGAATGATCTATTATTAAACGTCGTACAAATGGCAACAAAGATGAGGACAATAGTCCGAATAATGTAAATACTGTAAATACTACCTCATCTCAGAAATATAGACAAATAGAATGATCTATTATTAAACGTCGTACAAATGGCAACAAAGATGAGGACAATAGTTCGAATAAAGTAAATACTGTAAATACTACATCATCTCAGAAATATAGACAAATAGAATGATCTATTATTAAACGTCGTACAAATGGCAACAAAGATGAGGACAATAGTCCGAATAATGTAAATACTGTAAATACTACCTCATCTCAGAAATATAGACAAATAGAATGATCTATTATTAAACGTCGTACAAATGGCAATAAAGATGAGGACAATAGTCCGAATAATGTAAATACTGTAAATACTACCTCATCTCAGAAATATAGACAAATAGAATGATCTATTATTAAACGACGTACAAATGGCAACAAAGATGAGGACAATAGTCCGAATAATGTAAATACTGTAAAGTCGTAAAGTGCCTTCTAATTTTTAGCTTTGCTTATTCGTCGGCGCACTCCATGGCTGGGTCGGTATAAAGTAAGTCGGATCTAACGACGGTTTCTCTTGCCAAAGAGACATAGATTCGAATTCAGCCGGGGAATTTTAATATTAAAAGATTTCCTGAATATTTAGGCCGGTAGACGAAAATAAATACATATATTGTTTAATAAATGAATGGATTGTCCACTCAAATACGGGTTTTCACAAAAAATGACATTTATGTAACAAAATTAGTCAAACTAATAAATAAAAATCTATCGCTTCTTTAGAAATTGCTTCAGTCATGTATCTAAAAATTCTAGACAAAATTCAAAGAAGAATCTACGATGTTATCATCAATAACTCGGCATCTCGGCTTCAATTACTCTTCTACTGACTTTTTCTATAAATATTTTCTTTATAATTATTCTGATGAACGTTCCCCCTTGATACCTCCAGTTCATGAATTTAAGATACGAGATATGCGTGTGGTGCAGTAGATATCGCCTCGGAACGAGAAATCGGGGAGCAGAGTTCGAATCCCAGTTGAATTCCTTGCATTCACTTACGCACAAATACCCTGGGGAAAGGTATTAATCTGACTCTTCCCTTCAGTTATGGGTTAAGTAACAAGAAGACAGATTGGGTTTTATAGCCTTGGCTGGCAACCAGTCTACCGCAGAAAGCAATGGCAACCTACTGTGGGATTGTCTTCTTCCCAGTCAGTCATGTCTTTTTCGAAACATGATCGCCCACAGTGTGTATCACATATAGCACTTAACTGACTGACTAGATTGGCAGCTAGGTCTCATTGTTTTACCGTTCAAATTGTTAGATATCACTGTAAATTTTATACTAACAGTTTCTCCTTTGAATATGCTGATTAAGATTGTATTTTTAATAATATGTAATATTCAAAACTATCTACACAGTTTTAGAAAACAACTTTCATTTTTACGCTGCATTCAGTGGTATGTGAAGTATCGTGTTTTTTGCTTTTGTTTACTTCTGAAATGTTTTCTTTTCAAACCAACATTTCCTGCAGTGTTTCAGGAATAGAAACAACCCATTGGGAATTTATGATATTCTTTACATTGGCCAATATCTGCCCTTTTTTTCTAATCATATTATTCCAAGCAAAGTGATAAAAGAAAGCGGTTACTGAGACGCAAGGAGATACTAAGAGTCAAATAAGCAGAGACGACAATGAAAGAACAGGATTCAAGCTGTCACAATATGACGTTTGACATTGCATTTAAAATTTAACTTTTTGAAAAGATATTGGTTGACACGAAAGCAGGGTGAGAGTTCCACAAGCGGGAAGTGCCATCGAACTCTTTAGAAATTTAAATACCAGAACGTGCTGACACGTTCTGGTATTTAAATTTCCTTGACACACATTCGAAAAGATAAATTAACTTATTTAACACCCACTAGTAATTCAGAATCACTAAAAGGCCAAAGGTAAACACAGGAAAAGAAAAATGATATGGTTTAACCCCTCGTTCTGTAGACTATCAACTATTGACATTGGTAAGATCTTCCTTAAATTAATAAATAAATATTTTCATGGAGATTACCCCTAAGTAATATATTCAATAGAAAAACTATCAAGATTAGTTACACGTGTACCAATAATATGGATAATTATATTAGCTCCCACAATAACCAAATCTTGAAGAAGTATAGGGAATCCAATACAGAGAATAGAATAATACCCACCCCGTAATTGTAGATCTAGAAATAACTGTCCGGTTGAGGGTAAATGTAAACCAGAAAATGTCATCTATCAAGCCACTATCTACCCTAAGGAAAATAAGGAGAAATGTGATGTTTATATCGGAATTTCGGCGGGAATGTGGGAGCAATGGCTTTATACCCACAGGGACTCCCTCACCAACCCTAGTTTAAGATACCAAATAGCCCTTTCTAGAAAATACTGGGAATTAAAAGAAAGTAACTTAAATCCCCAGATAAAATAGAAACACATAGGCAAGGTTAGGTCTCCTAGTAGCTTAAGAGATAGATGTAATCTATGTTTGACAGGAAAAAATTAAAATTTAAAAATTTTAATACCAAAATATACTCCTAAATAAAAGAAGGGAGATAATAAGTATGTGTCGCCATAGAAATAAATACAAATCATAATAATTATTCTGTTCTTCCAAATAGTCATATTAAGATTTTTTAAAATTTGGTCAAGCAGTTACTTCCCCACCACCTACCACTACTAACTCAAATATCAAGCCACATACCTCCCACTAACAAAGAGGAATTACTACTAAATTTATCCCTAGCCCTACCCTAATAAAGTCAATACATCCCAACCCCTTTCTTTACCTAACCTAACCATAGACTTGTTCCTCTGTTTATAAGGGGTTGAAGAATGCATGTCTTAAATGACATGTTGAAAATGGCCATTTCCCCGTGAAGTTTTATCTGAATTCACACACACACACACACACACACACACACACACACACACACACACACACACATATATATATATATATATATGTATTAGTCATCCACATATAAACCTGTTTCATTGTATCACAGCTCATCAGTGTCGCTAGACACATTCACTTGCTTCTAGCCGGGATCGAAACTCAACCGATTTGGTGTCATTCGGAGTCCCTACTCTCTAAGCCATGCAATTAGAGAGGGAAAATTTTAGCGTGTTATATAAATGCGGTGTATACACACGATAGGATGATTGAAAATTAACTCCCTACTATATGTATCATGGTCCCACCCGTATAACTATATTTTTACAAGATAAGAGTGTCCATCAAAATAAAACAGGGAGTTACTTTTCAATGACTATATATATATATATATATATATATATATATATATATATATATATATATATATATGTGTGTGGGGTGTGTAGGTGTGTAGTTTCTTGGTTTAGCGAAAACAGTTTTATATTTATTATTTATTTTTTGATTCCTTTGTAACAGTAATTTGCAAAAATACTTGTCCATATGCTCTAAATTTTATAGAATCACCAGTTAATCAGCAGTGTAGAAAATCATGTTTATATATTTAAAAATTTTAAAGAAATTAGTTAATGTTTATTACTGATTGAAATAAAGCAATTTGGCGCAAAAAGAATAAATTCATTTTTGCAAAAAATTGAGAAAACAATTTTATATCGGAAATTTAAAAAATACAAAATAAAAGAAAAGAAAAAAATAATTTGGCAAGTGGATTAATTTACAAATTATACTTGAAACATATCCAGAAGGGAATACAAATAACAACCAACAAAAAAAAAAGTGAAAAGACAAATACTGCGGTTTTAAGAAAATGTCACTACATCAAAATGAAAACTAAACAAAATTGAACAAGTTTAACAACTATGTGGTTGTGGTGCAGTAGATATCGACTCAGAACGGCAAATCGGGGAGCCGAGTTCGAATTCCAGTTGAATTCTATTGCATTCACTTGCGCACAAATACCCTTGGGAAAGGTATTAATCCGTCTCTTCCCACCAGTTATGGGTTAAATAACAGGACAGAATGGGTTCTATAGCCTTGGTCAGCAACCAATCTACTGCAGAAAGCAATGGCAACCTACTGCGGGATAATCTTCTGCCCAGTTAGTCATGTCTCTTTCGAGACCTGATCGCCTAAAGCGTGTATCACGTATGGCACTTAACTGACTGACTGACTGAGCAATCATATGTTTTCTTGGGTTTATGAAAGTCTTCTTTAGGCTGCAACTTCTGAAATGTCTGAAATTGCAGCATTAATAGGTCTCGCAAAAATTTCTTGGGTTCAAAGTCAACAGGGCGGTTAAAGGTCGTTTTTCAGTTTTCATCAAAGAACATATCGATACAATGTTTGCCATCTTCCAGAGAATTTTTTTTTTTTGGTAATTCTGTAAATATTGGAATAAATAGAAATCTTACTGTGCAATGTTAATCGTAGCCATCTTTCTTTTTAAATTCTCTTCTTTTAGTGTCCTATATCTTCAATAAGTTTTTTTAAGTTTCCTTAATTCTTCGTTTTGCGTCTTATGTTCATTATCACTTTGCTTGCGATAAAATGATTTAAAAAGCGTTTAACTAGTGGTGCTGACTCAAGAACTTCCAGACATTATTATTTAGAGTTATTAAAGTGGAGAGCACACTTGGTTGCTAAAAAGTATAGATCAAATGAGTTTTTCTTATCATATCGCGCCAGACAAGGCAGTTTACTGCCACTGGTATGCAGGGGGTTATATAGGAGGAAAGTTATGGGAAAGAATGACAGTTTATAGCAGGTGTCAGGAAGTGGGCAAGAGAAGGATGAGAATGCTGATGAGAGTGAAGTCGACGAAGAAATGAGCATGAGAGAGAGGATGAAAGTTAGTGAGACAGAAGATGACTATTAACTTTACATTTAAATTCTTGGAGATTATAGCTGTCGGGAAAGCAAGTCAACGGAAGGGAATTCCAATGACGAGAATTGCAAGAAAATAAGCTAATGGAGTAAAATCTGCGTTTACATTTTATTGGTTTCACAGTAAAAGGATGGGAACTAGGTGCTAATCTTGCGGCTCGAGTAAAGTTATATATAGAGGCCAGTAGTGAGCTCAGTTCATCGGAGCAGAAGCCGTGAAAGTATTTGTAGAAGAGACACAGAGAAGCCACATTGAGCCGGTGAGAAAGTGACTGTATCTGAGCTGCCAAGTCGGGATCGATCACATTACAGATTCTCCGTTGGATTTTGTCAAGGACCCCTCGGTGGATAGCAGAAGTACTCGAACTGATATAGCAGCAGTATTCAATGCACGGGTGGATGGTTGATTTGTATATGTGCAGGATAATTTCAGACGGAAAAAACTTGATGGCCCTACACAGAGAACCGACTTTCTTAGCAGCGGATTTAGCTATGGATTCTATACAGTCATTTACTTCTATTTTCTGGTTCATTCGATTTTAATTCCATCTGTAATATTCGACACTTGATATGATATTGATTTTTTATTTTCATACGAATAACCAATGTTTGAAAATTATGAAGTATGAAGCAGAGAAATATCTGTTCCAAATTTTCTTTTCAAATTATATTTTGAAGCTATCTTCTGATTGACAGCATTTATTTGAAATTAATTTACCAACGCAACACTGACACGCGCAGTTGCGTAAAATAACATTTGGTTCTGCGTAATACCAAACAAATGGCGGTCATTATAGTGATATGTTCTCATTTTTTATAGACTGTTTTTATGGCATGTTTAAGCAAAGACGACAAGTCAAAGATTGTTCAAATACTTCATGATTATAAACAACATTAGACATTTTAAAATTCCTTGCATTGTACAATCGTGAGATTTTTACAAGCCAGGCTGATTATTTTTTACAACTCCAGCTGCATATTGTGTGAGATCTGGCGAGTAGAAGATCCGGGTACTTTCTACGTACAGTCAAGAAAGATAACGTGATTGACGATTAATATGCGAAAACACGCACCCAACAATGAGTAATAGTTATTCGTTTCAACTGATAAATCCTCCTAAAACATCACGATTCCACATATTGAAGTGTTTAGGAACTTGTACCACATTTGTTGTTCGGTCTTTCAGGTCGAACAGCACGTTAATTGTTTCATTTACAACAAATACAACATTTTAAGCATAAAGTAAAGGAAAAGGTTTTATTCTAGAACTAATCATAGTTACAAGTGAAAGAATTATTTTTGTAATTAGTTTGAAAGAAAAACTATCGAACAAAGAGTCCCACGATACAAATAGAAATATATCGCTTTACGATGCAATTATCTGATATCTTAGAGATCAGAATGATTCGCCAACATGCAAAAATCCTCATTGGGAGAAAACTTATGGAAAGTTGAAATATCAAAATTAAACAGGCATGATTGATTTTGATAATTAATTAATTTTATTGGAGTAGACAGACTTAGCTATAGCCCGGTTCACACTCCACCCACGTCTATTGAACAGGTAAAGAAGCTCATCCCTTCTTCCCTGGTTAGGATGTGGTTTCCGGCTTTCCCTTTTATAATCTTTTCACTCTTTTCTTTTTTTTTTCAATTGGAGTAGATAAACTAAACTATCGCCCGGTTCACACTCCACCCACGTCTATTGAACAGGTGAAGAAGCTCATCCCTTGTTCCCTGTTTAGGATGTGGTTTCCGGCTTTCTTTTTTCCAATCTTTTCACTCTTTACTTTTTTTTTTCAATTAGAGTAGATAGACTAAACTATTGTCCGGTTCACACTCCACCCACGTCTATTGAACAGGTGAAGAAGCTCATCCCTTGTTCCCTGTTTGGGATGTGGTTTCCGGCTTTCTCTTTTCCAATCTTTTCACTCTTTACTTTTTTTATTTAATTAGAGTAGATAGACTAAACTATCGCCCGGTTCACACTCCACCCACGTCTATTGAACAGGTGGTGTTAAGTATCATAATGCTATAAGATGATGTTCATCCTTCGCAGGCGAAGAAGACCATGACTCCTGGTCACAAAGGATTTGGGTGGGTGCGAAGGTGGCTGATAAGGCCAATCTTTGCACGGAAGAGCCTGTTACAGCAGGGGCAGGGGATGCAGGGGACAGACCCAAGCTTGTGCATAGAGCTTATTTTTCCTTTTCTGTCTCATTTGGTTCCCTTCCCGTCATGAACGAGGATGGTAACACACTGATTTCTGACAGAGGGGCGATACTCCAACGCTGGTTAGAACACTTTGACAGAGTCCTGAACTGGCCCTCAATCATCAATGAGGTGGCTATCGCTCGGCTTCCACAGGCCCCTGTTCACAGATCGCTTGAAAACCCTCCAACAGAGACTGAAGTTTCAAAGCCTATTGGACAGATATTTTGTGGAATGGCACCTGGTGCTGACTCAATCCCAGCTGAGATATACAAGTACGACGGCCCAAGGCAGATCAGGAACCTGACAAACTTGTTCACAATAATGTGGTCCCAGGAAAAACTGCCCTAAGAATTTATGATGCCTCAATTATCCACCTGTACAAGCAGAAGGGGGACAAAAGTTCATGTGACAACCATTGTGGCATTTCCCTACTCTCAGTAGCTGCGAACATCCTAGTCCGTGTCCTGCTGAACCGTCTTAATACACATCTAGAAAGAGGCCTACTCTCTGTGTGGTTTCCTGCAGGACGAAGCACGGTTGACATGCATTTTGCACTCGGCAACTAGAGAAAAAGTGCCAGGAACATAATGTAGATCTGGATATAACCTTCGTAGATCTCACAAAAGCATTTGACACAGTTTGTCGCAATGGGTTGTGGAAGATTGTGGCAAAGTTTGGGTGTACCCCCAAATTCATTATAATGATGCCAGGGTGCAGGACGATGATGAATGCTATGAGGGAGAGAAAGTATCATAATGCTATAAGAGAGAAAGTATCATAATGCTATAAGATATTAAGTCGGATTCGGCGATTGGTTTTAGTGATCGCACAAAAGAGAAGATCCGAAAACGATTTCGCTTATCAAAAGAACTGTGCCAAGACTGAGTACTTTTTTTTTATTCCAGCGTAAACATTTGGATATAAAGAATTATCAATTATGGAAAAGGCGGGAAATTTCCTTGTAAAAAGAGTTTCTGCCTCTAATATTTCTGAAGAATGTCTCTTAGCGTACATCCGGATCTGAAACTGCTAAAAATGAACTCACCTCACAAAATAATAATAATAATAATAATAATAATAATAATAATAATGAGGAAATTGAAAACAAGAGTTGTGCCAGTGATAGTAGGTGCACTTGGAATGATAAAAAATGGAACAAAACAACACATTGAAAGAATCCCTGGAAACTCCAGCTTAAGAGATATACAAAAAATTGTCTTATTAAGTACAGCCCACACACTAAGGAAAACTTTATCTATGTAATGCTAGGGATGATAGGGAAGATAGAAAAACATGAAATGGAGCCATAACAACACGCCACGATCTGCCTTAGGTCTCCTCGCAGACTTGGTTGGTAGTGAGACCAAAGCAGAAATCGAAATATGATGAAAAATGACATAATAATAATAAATATCTATCTCGCTTACTTAATCTCTCTGACAAGTATTTTGAAAAATTTCACTTCTGTAGGTAAAAAAGCAGCCAACTTAGGTTACATGCTTTGTGTTATTTAACACCGCAATGAGAAACTATTCTTCCGTTGAGAAGGTCTCTAATCTGATTTCAGCAAGAATCAAAGACAGGTCAACTTTAGTATTTTGTTTCCAAGAAATCCGTCATGACGACGCTGCCAACTCGGTCAACTTCAAAGAATGAAAATGAACGCCAAAAAACCATTTTAATTGTAATATTATCCCAATAGAAACACAAGAGCCACGCAGTTCTTGAGGTTATACAAGAAAGATAACGGTTAACTCTAGACTTAACAAGATGAAGATTGAAGAGATTAGGACAACATTCTGTCGAGAGTCTCTTCCACAAAGTAGCAGTATTTTGTAATACGGGGGGAATGAGGATGACTTACTCTTTTGTACATGGCATGGCAAGTCCCAGTTGCAAGGGTCAGGACTGGTGGGTCTATGGAATATAACTTAGATCACATGCCTTGGAAATACTGATAGAGCAGCGAGAGTTTAGCAATGTTTTGTCTGTGAGAAAGAGTTTTCGAGCCCCTATGTCGATCACCATTTATAAAAAAAATTGGTCGGGGAACCATAGACCTACAGACACTTGTCCGCCAATATATGGGTAAACTCTCACATAAACAGTATATTAAATAATATATTACCAGAAAATGCTATTCATGGGCGAGTAAATGTGGGTTTGAATACCCTTGACGGATCCATGAAAGATAATCTACTGAGGGTTTTGAATATGAATCACCGGTTTGTTGGCCCCTAAAAAGTGATCAATCTTAGCTCTCCCATATTAATGTATGACAATGCTGATTTTTGTGCCCGAGATCAATGAATACAGGTCATGATGAATATTATCAATCATTCGTAACGTATTATGATGCAATAATATATCAAGGCAGAGAGATAGACAAAAGACTATGACAAGACAAATTAACCAATTTCATAGAAGACATTATATTAACTAGAGAAACAAGAAATACATAAAATTTACAAAAGAGGAATTTCCAAAATCATCGTTCTGCTCAAAATTCTACACGGTGCCAATTACAGGGTAATGATTGTGTTATCTTCATTCAATGGAATGATTGTGTTATCTTCATTCAATGGAATGATTGTGTTATCTTCATTCAATGGAATGATTGTGTTATCTTCATTCAATGGAATGAAGACATAACACTTCAGCTGCTAACTACTACAGTTAATAGTACTATCCTCCATATTCAACGAGTTGTAGACACCCCCACCTACTTAACTAGTAGGTTGATCTCTAGAGAAAGAGAAAGCGACGAACTTAGCAATAAGGACCGGCGTCTTATTTTCTAAATTGTTTTCCGAATAATAGACGACGTGTATTTTTTACACCCTAATTTCAAATCTTAGGGGTCTTAGCTGATTTGAAAAAAGATTGGTGTTAATGATGAAGTCTTTCCAGTGCATATTGAGAATGTTCTAGAGGCAACGCAGGTGAAGAAGCTTGGGCAGACAGAAATTACAATTTTATATGACCCTGTATTATGTATATATTATCAGTATAGCCCGGCGTTGCTCGGGTGTAATGAAAGCTTTAAAACTAATCCATGGTCTTTGGACTAAAAAACAATAGCTGTTTCCAGTTAAAGCGAAACCGTAGACTAGAAGGAAAAAAAATGGATGTAAGTCAAATTTTGATTTTCTGGTATCGATATCAAATAATTTTGATGGCAAAATAAGTCCTCTGAGTAAATGGTATCATGGCTGAGACTATGAACTACAATTATACCTACTTAGAGCCAAACCCGAAGCAAAAACTAAGATAAAAGGGCTGAAAAAATACAAACATGCAGACAGATAAACAGACACACGCACAAACATCTTGCCTTTTATATATATACATTATTGATTTTCTACACTATTGTAAGAACTGCAACCTTGAAACTTCTGAATATCGTTTCTTATGTCTTTGTCTATGAGTGTATCAAATTTGATTAAAATCGGACCACTCCTTCTAAAACCCGATTTTTTCGATTATCGATTTTAGATATTTATCGGTGGTACCTCGACACAAAACCTAGCTAAAAACACTCGCAGACGCTTATAGTACAACTGTGTAAATTTTCAAGAAAATCGGTTCAGCCGTTTTGGAGTCTATAGGTAACTGACACACACACACACACACACACACACACACACACATATATATATATATATATATATATATATATATATATATATATATATTAGAGACAATGAATGTATATTATGTTTAATCACGAGCCGTTCAAAACGTCGTATTTTGGCTTTAATTTCAGTTGAAAATAAAGACAAAAATTCTCCAACATTTGGAAATTTTTTTATTAAGTTGTTTCTAAGCTTTCGGCTCTCATTAGCCATCTTCATAGAGGTTATTAAGATGGTAACACATACTGCCAACAATAAACCCTCTATATATGTAAGATACATAGATGACATCTTCTTTTTAGCTAAGATTATCAATCAAATTACACATCGTAAAAACAAATTTAAAAGTCACTCCGTCCTCAAATTTACATTAGAACTTAATATTAATAACAAAATCCTATTCCTTACTACTTCTCTATATAGGAAACCAACTAGCATAAATTCGTGTCTTCTTAATTATAATAATGAATGCCCCCAACGATATAAGTTAGCTGTTATGAGAAACTTAATTCAACGCACACAAAGGATATCTTCTTCCAAATCCATATTTTATAAAGAATTACACAACATTAACCAAACACTTGTCAATAATGGATTTCCTAACTCCGTTATTGATCAACAAATTAAAATGTATCTCAACAAAGTTAACAATAGCTCTAACACTAATGATAATATTAATAATAATGGTTTACATCAAAATAAACATAACACTATTAACTTATACTATTGCAACCAAATACATAATTACAAACAAGATGAAAAAACGCTCAAAAACATAATACGTAGAAATGTTAAACCAGTGGATAGTAATAATCAAATTAAACTCATTATATATTATAAAAAATTTGAAACAATTGACCTCATAGTCTCTAATAACCCTACAAGCACTAAACTAAATTCTCTACAAAAAAACCAATGTAGTGTACCAATTTACATGCCCGTTCAGAGATTGTATCTCCGGTACTAATAATAAACCCACTACACATATTGATTTTACTACAACCACGCTCTCCCGTAGAATTACCTGTCACCTTTCTGATCAGAGTACAATTAAACAACATTTCTCAGAAAAACATAAACATGTAGGTAATAGCAGACAGATTTTAGTCAACAATACAATAATCCTTACTCATACACACAGTAAAAAGAACCTTCAGATATTGGAGGCCATCTACATTAAATCCAAACAACCCACACTTCATAAAATCTGGTCATAACACATTAAATTGCATTTGAATACATGTTTTTTTTTTGTCATTTCGTGCTATCACGCGGTGTGACGTCATAAAACTGCGTTTATTATTTTTGAAAACTATTGCCGTTGCCTAGCGGAATTTTATGTCAACCCAAAATAAAATCGTCGCTGGTGGTGGATGTTATTGTGTTACCGTCATAAAAACCTCTCTGAAGATGGCTCATGTGAGCCGAAAGCTTAGAAACAACTTAAAGAATTATCCAAATTTTGGATAATTTTTGTCTTTATTTTCACCTGAAATTAAAGCCAATATACGATGTTTAGAACGGCACATGATTAAACATAATAGACATTCATTGTTTCTTATATTTAACAGTATATGTTTAGAAAATTACTTGCTGCCTCGATACACTATATATCTCTATATTTTTTTTTTTATCATATCACCCCGAGCAAGGCGGTAACGCCACTGATGTGCCGGGGGCTACGTAAGAGTGTAAAGATTAGAGGAGAGAAATCCGGAAACGACATCCTAAACAGGGATCAAGGGATGAGCCTCTACACCTGTTCAATAGACGTGGGTGGAGTGTGAACCGGGAGATAGTTCAGTCTATCTACTCCAATTGAAAAAAAAAAAAGTGAAAATATTGGAAAAGAGAAAGCTGGAAACCACATCCTAAACAGAGAACAAAATTCAATTGAGGCTCGATATCTGTTGTTTTCAGGGATGATAAGTGAATACACCATATTGTATCTTTCAAACACAGAATGGTAAAGAAAAAAAAATGCAATCTTGATTTTTGCTGAAAATTTTGGCACATTTACAAACCAACACCATAACAGACGTCGCAGTTTTACACCGCAAATGATGCACATATTTTTTTTTAGCCCGGCGCAACGCAGAGGGCGAGTGAAATGTTTTGTTTGGGTGTCCGCCCTTTGATGATGTTATGGCGTATTTTGACCTCATACGTCACGTACTTGAAATCAAATCAGATATTCCTTAAATACATCGTCTCTTTGAAGAGCAGTGTTAAAAGAGGAAACATCTACGGAGTGGTAAAAATATGACGTTAAAGAAAGAGATTTGCCTACGTAAATTCATCCTTTATCTTTATTACGGTATGTCTCTTGATTAGAAAATAAGATTGAATTTCTGGTCTTTGTTATACGCTGAAACAAATCAAGTAGTCTATAACATTGACCTTAAGAGAAATAAACAATGTAAACAGAAATATGTGCGACTGTTATTGGCGGTAAAATTAAAATCGGCGAGCTGAGTTCAAATTCCGGGTTAATATGTTGTATTCACTTTCACAATGACGCTCTTCAGAACACCTTGGATCCATATTTTCTCCGCAAAATGGTTTAAATAACAGGACAGCCAAGATTCTGTTATCTTGGTTGTTAGCCAACCTAGTATATAAACAAATACAAATTCAAAACCGTAGAGAAGTGAATTGGATACTACTTCATCTTTTACCCAAAAGTCATATTAATTTACAAATAAAGAAACGGAATCTCTTGTGAGCCATGATTGCCGACATTTCTGAAGAAAATAGCATTAAAAATTAGTGTAAAACATTTGCTACTCAAAAATAGAATATATTTATATTTAATTCTTGAAGAATTTCTGCATGTTCATGCTTTCTGTGTTTGCTTTTGACATTCTGATAAGAAATAGTAAAAAAGAACGAGTGAATTGATGGTAGGAGTAAATACAGCGCCTTTTGGCCGATATAGGCAAATAAGACGATCAACAAGACAGACGTACACAGTTACTTATTTCTGTCTCTATTCTCTAAGGTAATTTATTTACATTTTTTTTTGTTTGTTTTGTAAGTGTGGAGATTGAATTTCACCAATGCTGCTGTTTATCTCTGAACGTAGTAGCATTCCCATAAAACGGATACGTAGACATTAAGACAACTCTAGAAATAACCTCTATATAGGAAATAGTTAATTTCTTAAGCGCCGCTTCCATGTGGCACAAGGCCGAATGTATGAGCACCGAGTGAGGATCGCGCTTAGTCAGTCACTTAAGTGTGATATGTGACTGCTTAGGCAATCAAGTCTCGAAAGAGACATGACTAATTGGGCAGAAGATTTTCCCTCAGTAGGTTGCCATTACTTTCTGTGGTAGACTGGTTGTCAACCAATCTGTTCTGTTATTTAACCCATAACACGGATACGTAGACGCGAAGATAATTCTAAAAATAACCTCTATATAAGAAATAGTTAATTTCTTAAGCGCCGCTTCTATGTGGCCCAAGGCCGAATCTATGGATACCCAGTAAGGATCGAGCTTACTCGGTCAGTTAAGTGTGATAAGAAGAACATTTTGCCGCAGTAGGTTGTCCTTACTTTCTGTGGTAGACTGGTTGTCAATCAAGGCTATAGAACACAATCTGTTCTGTTATTTGACACATACATGGAGGGTTGGTTGTTTTTGTGGCATATCAACCTTGGCGGGTCATTTATTGCTAACTAAATTTTATTTATTGCTGGTAATACCTTTTTCTTTCAACAATAAATTGTTGTTCTTAGATAAGTTTTGTGTCTAGTAATTAGTAATAATTTTTTTCTTTTCGAGTATCAAGATTCATTGGGATTTGTTTTTAAGGGCCGGTCCCCAAGTCCTACTCTTGTTATTTAACCCATAAATGGAGGGAAGGGACGAATTAATACCTTTCCCAATGGTACCAGTGCTTAAGTGAATGCAGGGTATTCAACTGGAATTCGAACTTGGCTCACCGATTTATCTTTCCGAGCCGATATCCACTGCACCACAATGCACAATGCACATCTGTCACTAAATGCTTACAGCACCTGGTATTCCCAAGGGGTCACCCAACTAAGTAGTGACCAAGCTCAACGTTGCTTAACTTCGGCGATCGAGCCAGACCAGGTGTATTCAACATGATATGGCTGTAAGCCATACATGGCGGGAGAAATGGATTAATATTGTTTCCAATGGAATTTGTGTGGAAATGAATTACACGAATTCGAACTCGGCTCACCGATTTCTCTTACCGAGCCGATATCTACTGCACCACATAATAATGTAATTATTATGTGTAACTAGCGAGTCAAGGGTGCTAACCATTACACCACGCCGAGGTGCTTCTTCTATATAGGAAATGGAAAGGTAATAGAAACGCAATCCTCGGTAGTATAGTGGTAAGTATCCCCGCCTGTCACGCGGGAGACCGAGGTTCGATTCCCCGCCAGGGAGGCTGTACTTTTGGATGTGCATTGTGTCGCAATGTATATCGGCTCGGAACGAGAAATCGGGAAGCCGAGTTCAAACTCCAGTTGAATTCCTAGCATTCACTTACGCGCAAATACCCTTGGGAAAGGTATTAATCCGTCTCTTCCCTTCGGCTATGAGTTAAATAACAGGTCAGATTGGGTTCTATAACCTTGGATGGCAACCTACTGCAGGATCATGTTCTGCCCAGTTTATCACGTATGACACAAAACTGACTGAATAAAAATACAGTCTAGTCTTTCTGAAAGTAAAACACTGCTCCTCCTCGGGTTAACTCTCACAACAGACCTCAAATGGAATGTCTATATAGAATCCATAGCTAAATCCGTTGATAAGAAGGTCAGTTCTCTGTGCAGGGCCAGCAAGTTTTTCCCGTCTGAAACAATCCTGCACATACACGAATCTACCATCCGCCCGTTCATTGAATACTGCTGCCATATCTGGTCGGGTGCTCCTGCTATGCACCTAGGGGTCCTTGACAAAATCCAACGTAATGTGATCGATCCCGACTTGGCAGCTCAGATACAATCTCTTTCTCACCGGCGCAATGTGGCTTCCCGGTGTCTCTTCTACAAATACTTTCACGGTTTCTGCTTAGATGAACAGTTCTCTGGTTCCCCCTATGCATGAATTTACTCGAGCCACAAAATTAGCAACTAGGTCCCACACTTTTACTGTGAAGCCAATAAATTGTAAACGCGAATTCTAGTCCATCAGCTTTTTCTCTCTCACTTCCCGATTGTGGAACTCTTCCGTTTACTTGCTTTCCCGACAGCTACAATCTTCAAGAATTCAAATGTAAAGTCAAAAGATTTCTCCTATCTCACTAACCTGCATTCTCTCTCTTTCTCTCTCTCTCTCATGCTCCTTTCTCCGTTCCCCCCACTCTCATCAGTGCTCTCATTCTTCTCTTATCCTCTTCCTGACACTTCCTATAACCTGTCACTCTTTCTCATAACTTTCCTCCTATATAACCCCCTGCTCAACAGTGGCAGTAAAATGCCTTGCTTCGGGCGATATGATTATAAAAAAAAGAAACCCAACACTAAAAAATATACTCAATCAAGTAACGACGATTATGTGTTTAAAAATTGATTAAAACAATCCACTTACTGAAGAGCGTCTCTTGGAAAGTGCCTTAAGGGTTACATATTCTTAATTAAAAGAACTACAATGCCGAAATTTTATAATAATACTAATTAAAATAAACATAATTGATTTTTTTCTGTCCTCAAAAAATTAGAAATTTGACTTTTCGTCCATGCTAAGAATATTGCTACCACATATTGGCCAATACCTCTACTGGATTACTGTCTGCCCGGAAGGCAGTCAAACAATGTCAGAATCGCCTCTGAGCAAAGTTAATCGCTAGGCGGTAATCTGGGTATTTAAGTGCCTCTCCACTTGAGACAAAAGGTGGCACAAGGTCTTTTGAATGTGGGTAAATCCGAGCCATATAACTCGGCCAAAAACTGAATGTCTAATTTTCCCCCGCTGAGACGCTACCCTTCGGCGGAGCCTCGGCTGGGTTACTCTCCACCCGAAGGCAGAATATCTGACAATTTGAAGAAACCGCATGAGCGACGTTAATAGCTAGGCAGCGATCTAACCCGCCCTCGGAATAGTGCCAACGTATTTATGAAAATTGGGACATGCTCATTAATGTTCATAGGTACGTATTTGTTGAATTTAAGCCCATTATAGGTTGTGGATGAAGAATGTGCGTTGTGGTGCAGTAGGTATCGCCTCGGAACGAGAAATCGGGGAGCCGCGTTCGAATTCCAGTTGAATTCCAGTTGAATTCTTTGCATTTACTTACGCACAAATAGCCTTGGGAAAGGTATTAATCCGTATATTCCTTCCAGTTATGGGTTAAATAACAGGACAGATTGGGTTCTATAGCCTTGGCTAGCAACCAGTCTACTGCAGAAAGCAATGGCAACCTACTGCGGAATAATCTTCTGCCCAGTCTTTCGAGACATGATCGCCCAAGCGTGTTTCACGTATGGTACTTAACTGACTGACTGATAGGTTAGTTTTGGTTTGTTTATTCTTTTAGTTTTTGACACTAAGTTAGACTTTGCTAGGGTATGGATGGTCATTGGCTCCTTTTGTTTTTTGTTCCAATTTTTCTTTATTTTAACTAATCTACTGCTCCGTTATGTGATGAGAATTGTTAGTTCCCTGGTAGACGCTGTGCACTTTTCGTTTTTCGAATATGTTTATCGTATTTGTTGTCATGCAGGAATCGAACCTGCATACTCGAACACCGGAAAGATGTCGTCTTTAGATCAGACCTGTTTTACCAGTTGACCCAAAAAAGATTTCATGGCAAACAAGATTCAATTTAACCTTATATAGGTATTCTCTTGATTTTTATTGAACGATTAATACCTGCTCAGATTGTATCTAATGTCAACAAACTCAACCGAAGACAACATTACAGAGTTATATTCTGGTGTGGGAGTATGCAGGTTCGATTTCTGCTGTAAAATAGATATTTTCCAAAACGATTTCTCAAACGATTAAGACCAGTGAAAATTATAATGCACGATCTATCTATCTATCTATCTATCTATCTATCTATCTATCTATCTATCTATCTATCTATCTCAGTCTGTTAAGATATATCTATCTCATTCAATTTCTTTCTTTCTTTCTGTTCGTATCTATCTATCTATCTATCTATCTATCTACCTCAGTCTGTTAAGAAATATCTATCTCATTCAATTTCTTTCTTTCTTTCTTTCTGTTCGTATCTATCTATCTATCTATCTATCTATCTATCTATCTATCTATCTATCTATCTATCTATTTCTGCTATCTATCTATCTATCTATCTATCTATCTATCTATCTATCTATCTATCTAATAAGACTTTTCACTCAAATACGAGCATCCGTCAAAAAATAATACTGTTAAACAAATAAGAATTCAAATATGTCAGCTAATGCAAGTTTCGTAAATTTCCGTAATATAATTATATATATATATATAAGCACGTAACTCTCTCTATATATATATTGTCATATATATACTAGAATCAAAAGACTATCTTCTGATCAAAAAATATTTGACACACACACACACAAAAATAAAAACATATAAAGAGGCTTTTTATAAAAGCGGATTTCAAAAGCCGCTTTTTTATGACGAATCCTTGAAATATAGTAATACCAATAAGACCAACAGAAGAAAGAAAGCAATTTGGTTCAACCCTCCATTTTGCAAATTATGTAATATTAATACAGGTAAATATTTTTCTAAAATTCGTAGATAAACATTTTAGCAGTTCTAGTCCCCTTCATAGAATATTTAACAGAAAAACCCTAAAAATTAGCTATTCGTGTACTAAAAATATAAAAAGTATAATCAGCTCCCACGATAGAAGAACTTTATCTAGATATAAAATAACAAACTGATAACCCGAAACCTACTACCACTGATCAAGCCAGCTCCAGAGTAACAACTCCTAGTCGAGCCAGTCTTAGTTTCGTAACTCCCAACCAAACCAACCCTAAAGTTGCCCGGAATACAGCTGGACATGACAGTCATACACCTACATGCAATTGCATAATCAAAAATGAGTGTCCTATGGGTGGAGAGTGTATATATATGTATATCAAGCCATGATATACCAAAAAGAAAATACAAACTTGAAAAAATACTACATTGGTATTTCTGCAGGTGCTTGGAAGCAACGGTTGTACAATCACACACACTCCTTTTCCAACCCTGAACTAAGGAACCAGACAGCTCTATCAAAATAGCTCTGGTCATTGAAAGACAATAATCTAACCCCCATAATTAAATAGAATATCATTAAAAAATCCAACACACCCACAAACTTCCAAGATGACTGTCGCTTATGCCTGGATGAAAGATCACTATTGTAAAACACAAAAACCAATTGGATCTGCTGAATCTGAGGAGGGAACTAATTTTTAAATATCGACACAGGAGCCGGTTTAAACTATGTTAAACTTTTAGCCTCTCAATCATTCCTCTGAAGACTTTACACACATCACACTATTCTACGAAATATATCTTGTTTAATTGTAAACCATTGTTATATATGTCGAGGTTTTTTTTATACGGATTTTATATGTATATGGTATTGCTTACGAATTTGTTTTTGCTGGTGTTTGAGTGTGTATATATATATATGTGTGTGTGTGTGTGTGTTCGTATGTGTGTACATGTATATATGTATCTGTGTATGTGTACATATATGGGTATAGATATATATGTGTATGCGGGTATGTGTGTACGCATTTACGTGTGTGTGTGTGAGTTATATATGCACATATGTTTTTTACAGTACTAAAGTTATAAGGTGTTATGACTGAACTGTTGACCGAAAAAATTACCTACATTATTATTATTATTATTATTATTATTATTATTATTATTATTATTATTATTATTATTATTATTATTATTGTATTGTTAACCGAATAATTAGTATAATTTTGATTATATAGAGGTGGGGTGGTAATTATGATTAAAGCAAAATGATTGACTATTATATTTTAATTGTTTAATTTTCTTTGTTTTTTTAAAAAATTCCAATTTCTTATCCTTTCACTAGTAATATGTAAATTTATTTTTAAACTAAATAATTAAATTTAAACAGCTAAATTTAAATAGAATAATTAAGCTTACTTTTAAATTAATTTTTTAAATTTTTTAAAAATCTTTAAATTTTATATTGTATTATATTTGTTTTATTGATTGTATAATTAGTATAATTTTGTTTATATCGTGGTGTGAGTATTTTGTGATCACAACAGATTAACGGATTATCTCGTAAATCTATTTTTAATTTTTTTAGACTCCAATTTCTTATCCGTTCACCATTAATTTATAATATTTATTTATTTATTTTCTCATTTTAATCTATCATCTTTTCTTTCTATTTTAAATTTATTCTTCTCTTCTTTCTTCTTCTTCTCTTTTCGTTTACGCTTTAAGATACCCTTTTTTAACGCTCTCTCTCGCTCTCTCTCTCTCTCTCTCTCTCTCTAACGAACTTTCTTTACGTTTCAAATCTACAGGTCTGCAATCCAACTGTCAGACTGAATGTATCTTCGAACATTTGTTGACATCCGCCGCTACGCGTGTCCTCTGATTATATGTTGCGTATATATATACTTATGTATGAATATGTGTGTCCTCTGATTATATGTTGCGTATATATATACTTATGTATGAATATGTGTGTCCTCTGATTATATGTTGCGTATACATATGCTTATGTATGAATATGTGTGTGTTCGCCGAACTGATGGATTTTTTCTGAAATTTTCTCTTTTACGAGAGCGACTGATATTTTTATTCGTTTTTTTAGGTCTTTGTGAATCTCATTCGTGTAAAATCCTTTGTACAATAAAGACGGAAGCTGATGATGGTTCGCCTGAAATAGGCCTAAACTTCCGATTTACCATGAAATAACGTGTCTTCCTTAATTTTTCTTATATATATATATATATATATATATATATATATAGTAGTATTATATTATATATAATGTATAATATATGTAATACTATATGTGTGTATGATGAGTGTGTGTGTGTGTGCGTATGCACACGCATCTTTTTCAATATTTTTCTGAAAAGTCGAAAAGAAAGTGTTTGAAATAAATATTTAACGATATCATCAAATATTTCTCTCAAAATAAGCGAGACAGCTGAAGACATTATTCCTTGCTGTGAGGCTCGTTTATTTGAAATTATTTTGACGAGTAGACAGTCATGCAGATAGTTTTACAAATAACTTCTTTGCTATTATCTCATCTTCTAGAAGACATTAACAAAAGAAAACGCACACAGATGTGCACATATACTCATACACACACACACACACACACACACATATATATATATATATATATATATATATATATATATATATATATATATATTATGGACTCTACCATCGATTTCGATGTATGAGGGTCTAATCTTAGTAAGACATCCACACAGAGATTTGTTTATAGTGGTGAAGGCATTGTGTAGTACCATCCACACTTTTTGGAAACTGCTGATAACAAACAATCGGTGCAGAAATCCGCCACAGATCGCATGAACAGCAGGCCTCAATTATTTAACCCATAATTGGAGGGAACGGACGGATTAATACCTTTTCCCAAGGTTACTAGTGCGCAAGTGAATGTAGTGTGCTCGACTGAAATTGGAACTCGGCTCACCGATTTCCCCCTCCAAGCCGACATCTAACGCACCACAACTCACATCCGTGAACGCTAACAGCACCTGGTATTCCGAAGTGGTCACCCACCTAAGTACTGACCAGGCTCAACGTTGCTTAACTTGGGTGATATATATATATATATATATTTACGCACACACACACACACACACACACACACACACATATATATATAAATTTTTTTTATAAGCGTTTCACCCCGAGCAAGGCATGTCACTGCCACTACTGCGCAGGGGGCTACATAGAGTGGAGAAAGGATGATTAAATATAGGAAATGTCAGAGGGTGGGTGATAGTCGGGTAAGGATATCGAGAATGAGGGTTGGGTAGATAAGAGTGTTCTGAGAATAATTGGGAGTTAGAGTGATAGGAGGTGTCTATTGTCCCTACATTTAAACACCTGAAGATTGTAGCTGTCGGTAAAGCAGACTTGTGGAAGGGAGTTCCACAGGTGGGAAGCTCGAGAAAAGAACCTGTTGGAGTAGAATTTACGGTTACATGGCAATGGATTCGATATAGTCATTCCATTTGAGGTCCGCCGAAAGTGTAAGGCCAAGGAGGCGTAGTATTTTACTCTCTGGGAGGCAAGCCTGTCCCATGCTAATGGGGGGTAGATGCGATTGTCTATGGTGGTTAGTTGATAACAGCTTCGTTTTAGAAGCATTGAAATTTTCTAGCCATTTCCTACCCTAAGCCACTACGGATTGGAGGTCCTTTTCAAGCACGGCAGCGAGGTTCGCTTTGTCGCCCACACCTGGTTTTTGATCGATGCGAGAGTAGATTGTTGTGTCATCGGCGTATATGCCTACTTGGGAACTAATGGCGTCGGGGAGATCATTAATGTACATCGGAAATAGCGTGGGACCTAGGATAGAACCTTGAGGGACGCCTGCGTTCGTCTGGTAGTTTTGGGAGGCATGCACATTTAATAATACCTTCAATGTGCGGTTAGAAGGGAATGACTGGATGAGGTCAAACAGATGTCCCGTAGCTCCGCAGTTTGCACAAGAGGCCAGCGTGCCAGACCCTGTCGAACGCTTTGGAGACATCCAAGGCAACGGTTCGGGCTTCGCCATTCTTGTCAAGTGCCCGGTATATGTACTCGGTAATGGTCGTCAGCATATCAGCAGTAGACCCGGTGAAGCGAAACCCGTACTGTTTGTCAGAGAGAAGCCTGTGGGCCGTGAGATGCTGAATCACCTCGGCGTTGATAATGGCTTCGAAAACTTTGCCAAAGATCGGAAGGAGACTAATAGGACGGTAATTAGCGGGGTTTGAGGGTTCGCCAGAATTCTTAAATATAGGAACTACACAGGAGGACTTCCAACAGGCAGGAAAACAGGAAGCAGATAGGCAGAGGTTATAGAGTTTAGAGAGGACAGAGGAGAGTTCTGGGGTGCATTTCTTCAGTACTATGACTGGGATTCCGTCACCGCCGCTCGCTTTGTGTGGGTCAAGTTGTGCAATTATCTTGGCGACCAGCGAGGGTGTAATGTGGACGTTATTTAATTGAGCCTTATTTCTGGGTGGGAAGTCGGGTGTAGGTATTCCTAACGAGTTCAGTGTCGAATTGGTGGAGAATCTACGGGCAAAGCATTCAGCCTTATCCGCTGGGGAGGTGAGAACTTCAAATTCATTGATTAGTGGGGGTATTGAAGTCTTGCTCTTGTTGAGCACGCTTTTGTAGAGTCGCCAGTAATCTTTGGAGCCAAACTTAGAGGATGCTACGCGTTGCCTCATTCTGGTAGCAAACGCCCTCTTAGCTTTGTTCAGTACTTTTTTACACTTATTCCGTGCTGAGGCGAAAAGGCGCCTGTTTTTGTTCGACGAGCAGCTTCGATAGAGCCGGAAGAAATGGTTCCGGTGGGCAATGGCGGCCGAGCAAGCGGGTGAGAACCAGGGGGACGAATTTGATTTTAGTTGGAATTTCCTGGCCGGGATAAAAGCATCGATGCCAGCCTTAACCCAAGAGGAGACCTCGGAGGCACAGTCTTCGATAGGAAGATCGAAGACGTTGTTCCAGGGGACGTCGCAGAGGAAGTCTCGGAACGAGTTCCAGTCTGCTCTCTGGTAGCAGTATGATATTCTGCTGGTCTGGTTTTCTTGGGTAGAGTTAGCGCGGATTGAGATGTTAACGGAAACTACGGCGTGGTCAGAGTTTCCCAGGGGGCAGAGCTGCCTGGTAGTGCAGGAGTCTGGAATGGAAGAAAAGAAAAGGTCGAGCAAAGAGTCCCTTCCGTTGGGGTTATTAGAGAAACGCGTGGGGAAGTCCACCACTTGCGTTAGAGCTTGGCTATTGAAAAATGCATGGTGCGGATCCAAGCAAGGTCGGTGACAGAGTTTTCGAGCCACTTGGTGTGGTGTGCGTTAAAATCGCCAAACACAAATATATGGGCAGATGGGTGAGAAGAAATGGCCCTGTCGATATTAGTAGAGATGCTATCAAGTACCGTACAGTCAGAGGAGGAGGGGGAGCGGTAGAGGAAGAAGAGATAGCTAACCGAGCTTAGAAGTGAGAGACGGAAGCACATGAAAGAATGATCCAGGGATTCAAGAGATGTGACCCTGGCTAGAGGGAGTTGTTCGCTGATATATACACCAAGCCCATGCATATGGACATTGGAGTCCTTCCTGAAGAGGGGAAGGTAACCAGAAACGAACAGCTCCGAAGAGGGGGTAGAAGGGTCAAGGTTAGTCTCACATATAGCTAAGATATCGGGTGAGTTAGTTAGAAGGAATGATTCTACACTATTAAAGTTACTGCGAATACCTCGTATGTTTGTGAAGGAAACGCAGATAGGTTTGGGCGATTTATGACTAGCTGGTTTAATAATCATATATATAAAAATGCATATATATATATATATATTGTGTGTATTTAGGCAGCATTTTTTCATTATATTAATATAGACAAGTTTTGTCGATTTATTTTATGTAAATCTTTTCATATCGTCTGATAAGCTTAATAGCATTATCGTTGAAAGAGGAAAGAAAATCACAATATTGATACATATTTTTATTTAATCCTTTCTGAGCTTTCGGCTCACATCAGCCATTATCAAAGATGAAAATAGTGTTGGTTGTAACGATCAGTTCGCGGACGGACGATAGTAGTAGTCGTCTATTTTGTTTGTGTGGAGGATTGGCGAACACGTGCGTGCATGCTGGAAGCAAAAATCCCACTACACATTGTGGCGTCTCACATGACCACACAAGATTGAGGGCGAGAAGTTTTAAGTATGGAAAGCCATTTGGATAACCAGTCGCTTCTGTTATCTATTATAGGCGTTTATTGTCATCTATTATTATCTTGATAACACGATTTAGGAAACACAGAAGAGCTAATTTTCAAATCCAAGGTCACTTGTATTTATTATGTAATGCTTTGTCGGCTTCTACTATTAAATTCTTTATAATTGAAAAAGTAAATATATTAAATTTTTATTGCCTTTACCAGGACAGTATTATACAGTTTTCTATTATAGGTCTATATACACTAATCACTAGATATCAAGACGAAAGAGACAATTTTTAATTTCGAGCAATGGAATTTTAATAAACTCCTGTAAATTAAGCTGAACATGGCCTTTTTGCGAGAGAAATTCTTATATTATTGATGGCATTGTTAAGAAAAATATTTTTTTGTTTGTTTGTTTCAAGATTTAACGACCTATCAATCCTTATGGGATCATTTAAGATCATAACCAATGATTTTGGGTAAGGTTATTTTATTTTTACAACATTTTTCTTTTCGAGTATCAAGATTCATTGGGATTTATTTAAGAGCAGGGTTCCCAAGCCTTACCCTTGTTATTTAACCCATATCTGGAGGAAAGAGACGGATTTATACCTTTCCCAAGGGTACCAGTGCTTAAGTGAATGCAGGCTCACCGATTTCTCTTTCCGAGCAGATATCTACTGCACCACAACGTACATCCGTCACTATATGCTTACAGCACCTGTTATTCCCAAGCGATCACCCATCTAAGTACTGACCAGGCTCACCATTACTTAACTTCGAGCGAGAACCGGTGTATTCAACGTGATATGGCCGTAAGCTAAAGACAAATACAAAAACATTTTTGTTATTCAGACATATAATTGGGTGTAGGTCTAAGATGGTGTCCTCAGAAAAAAAAATTATGTGATGAAATACTGAAGCCAGGCTTCAAACGAATGTAAAGTGCATCCAGATCTTTTATACTTTATATGAAAAGAAAAAAAAAGTAGGAGAAGAAATTTTGTTTTTTCAGACAGACTTCGTTCGAGTCATTTGAGGTCATGCTATTGCATCGGATTAATAAACGGTTACCATCATCATAATAGCTTCTACTCTGCTTTCCATATACGAATTGCTTTTTTCATTTTAGCATCATTGGAATAATGTTGTACTCTGTTGCATGCTTCATTATTCCGCAAGAAGCTTTTGTGTTGCAGTTATCATTTCCATTTCCATATAATCTGAGAGAACTCATTCCGTAATTACGCTACGAAGAGATGGCATTAAGAAAGCCGACACTACCAAGAATCTTCAGCTTTATCATAATACTAGCAGTATAGCCCGGCGTTGCTCGGGTGTAATGAAAGCTTTAAAACTAATCCATGGTCCTAGAGCTCAGACTCAGCCTAAAGAATATTTAAAATAATAAAATAACTGCGACAATTTACCAATCGCACCTAATACATATATATATATATATATATATATATATATATATATTGTGTGTATTTTGGCAGCATTTTTTCATTAATGCAGGTTTCATTGAATAATATAGACAAGTTTTGTCTATTAATTTTGTGTAGGATCCGTTCATACCGTCTGATATACTTGATGGTGATGTCGTTGAAAGACAACAAAAAATCACAGTATTTGTTGAATTTTTTATCGGGTCTAAGCTTTCGGCTCACATAAGCCATTATCAAAGAGTAAATATTAACACACAGTAAACATAATATTTAAGATATTAACAATAAAAAGAATTAAATTGAAAATATAAGTCCATCCCTACCGTGGCGGATGGCCGAAGACAGTGACAAAATAGTGGTGTTATGGTCCCTGGTCTGATTACAGACATTTGAGTACGTTTTTGGAAATATCAAAATTGATTGTATTCAAACCAGGTTTAAATTGTTTTATGAAGAGTGCTTCGATGATTTTTAGTTTCTGTTTGTTATTTTCTTGTTTGAGTATGTAAGTGGATGTAAGTCAAATTTTGATTTCCTGGTATCGATACCAAATAAATTTTTTTCGTCGTAAACTGAATTTTGAAGGCTAAATAAGTTCTCTGAGTAAATGGTATCATGGCTGAGACAAAGAACTACAATTATGCATACTTAGAGCCAAACCCGAAGCAAAAACTAAAATAAAAGGGCTGAAAAACTGATTTTGATCAGACCCGGTATATATTATCGATTTTCTGCACTATTGTAAAAACTGCAACCTTGAAACTTCTGAATATCGTTTCTTATGTCTTTGTCTATGAGTGTATCAAATTTAATTAAAATCGGACCACTCCTTCTATAACCCGATTTTTTCGATTATCGATTCATCAGGGATACCTCGACACAAAACCTAGCTAAGAACACTCGCAGACGCTTATAGTACAACTTCGTAAATTTTCAAGAAAATTGGTTCAGCCGTTTTGGAATCTATAGGTAACGGACACACACACAGATACACACACAAAGTTTCATTTATAAATGAGTTTAGATTGCAATGGTAGTTCTTACATTTTTAATAAAAGCATCAGTATTTTTTGAATTATTCTCATTTACAGTAGCAGCAGGCCTGTTGCTGCTGAGCCTTTCACTTGTTTCTTTCTTTGTATATTTGTCATTATACTCAGTTCTTACTGTTTGCATCAGGTATATCCTATCAATAACTAACTGCTAATATCTAGTGAATATCCACATCATTTCATTTTCCAAAACATAAATTTTCTCAGCACCTTACCTTCTACGTGTATAGAGAAAAGCAGAAAATGTGAAATAATATTGTGGATAGGTAAATACATGTCAAGTAAGTATATTTTTCCATTGTGCCCGAGAAATTCTAATGTTTACGAAAAAACTAGTTGCTGTGACATTCAAGTCGCTTTTTTTCTTTTAAAGAAATGAGAATAGGCGTTACTTTTTGATAAACACTAGTGAGTAGGTAACGCAGCATATGTAAACACACACACACACACACACACACACACACACGCACACACACATCACACTCCACCCACGTCTTTTGAACAGGTGAAGAGGCTCATCCCTTGTTTCCTGTTTAGGATGTGGTTCCCGGCTTTCTTTTATTTTTTTCCCCAATCTTCTTTCACTTTTTTTCTTTTCTCTTTCTTTTTTGTTCTCAATTGGAGTAGATAGACTTAACTATCGCCCGGTTCACACTTCACCCACGTCTTTTGAACAGGTGAAGAGGCTCACCCCTTGTTTCCTGTTTAGGATGTAGTTTCCGGCTTTCTCTTTTCCAATCATTTTACTCTTAAGTAGCCCCATGCACATCAGTAGCATTATCGCCTTGCTTGGGGTGATATGATTAAAAACAAAATTTAGCCAGAATAGAATGATTCCTATATCTATACATGTATAATGGCTAGCCACTCGTATTCAAGGATACCAGTCTACTGAGGCGGCTAGCTATTCTCTATTGTAAACATCTGCTCAGGCACATTTTAGGTTCGTTCAACACACACAGAGCCCACCTGTGGTTTATACTGCAACTATACTGGGCGGACATTAGTTACAGTTTCTGGATGAGAGCGCGTTATGTAGCGTGAACAACAGTCTGAACAAAGCCAGGACGTTTAAATCCTCGGTCACAATGACTTGTGACTTCGAGCTAGCGCAACTATCGACAGCTCCTCAAAGAGAGCTGTCTGCCCAAATGCACGCAAAAGGCTTGGGTTAACTCGTGGTATGATTTTCAGGCACTTTCCGAGGGTAACGCACGCTGGTATCGCCTCCTCAAGGCCGATAATATCAAGAAGTCATCTCCCTGATAAATCGACCATGTTGAGATTCGAACTCTCACTTCATGGTCAAAACGTTCTAAACACCCTGCCCCGTGGCCATTATATATATATATATATATATATATATATATATATATATATATATATACACAAAGGCGTACACAAAAAGTATATACACTTAAGAATATACCCACACGCGTACACACAAACATACACACACACACATATATATATATATCCGACGAAGATGATATGTATATTCATTAATATATATGTAAAGATGTGACGGAAATTAACGAATTTTAACGAAACTTGGTTATAAGCAACCGACAATTTTTAATGAATTATTTTGAACATTATTTTTACCGATACTTGTATTTAAGTAGATATTCTGTTTTTAATTAAACAGTATTTTATATTTATATCTACCGGCCTGATTATTTTACGATAAATTTTATTGCGAAAATGTGTGCTATCCAGCAGGATTCGAACCTGCGACCCCTATTTACATAGGTAAAAATAATGTTCAAAATAATTCATTATTAATATATATAATTAATAGATCTATTTATACAATATCGATTACTGATTTCTTAACAGCTTAATTATATTATATTCATGTGTCTCTCCAGGTAATGTACCGGCGTGGTCAAAACCTGCATAGCATGTCAGTGGTGTGCGTCCTATATTTTATTTTTATTGTTTTTTTTTTCAGCTACCATTTGCTGGTCCAACCAGCAACTATTTTGCCAGTACATATATATATATATATATATATATATATATATATATATATATAACATATACTGTTATATATATATATATATATATATATATATATATATATATATATATATATATATATATATCCTAGTGAATAAGGAACGAAGAAAAATTTACAGCGTTCAAAACATTAATTTAAAACAGTACTCGAAATATTATATAGAGCTGTGAATATTTATTATAAATTATAGTTTAGAACATGTACACATTTTTTATAGATATCCACTACAAATTGTACATTTTGTTTCGACTTTGGACTTAAAACTGTACCCTACTTTCTTCAAAATTCTAACGGACAATTTACAAGACTTATTCCCTTATCACTAACCCCCACCAACATCCCACACACAACTTGCCAAATATAAGAAAAGAGGCCTTCCATTCCTTCCCACACCACCTGATGAGACATTTTACGCTTAATGTCGAAACAAAATGTACAATTTGTAATGGATAGCTATAAAAATATTTTCTAAACATATACTGTTAAATATGAGGCAACGAATATCTATTGTATATAATCTTGAGCCGTTCTAAACATCGTATTTTGGCTTTAAGTTCAGGTAATTCTCCAACAATTGGATAATTTTTTATTAAGTTGGTTCTAAGCTTTCGGCTCACATGAACCATCTTCAGAGAGGTTACAAGGACGTTAACATAAAAACATACACTATCAGCGACGATTTTATCTTGTGTTGACATAAAACTTTGCTAAGCAACGATAACAGTTACCAAAAATAGCAAACGCAGTTCGTAAATTTGTAATGCGGTTCTATGACGTCACACCACGTGATAGCTCGAAATGATAACAGAACCATATATTTAAATGCAATGTAATGTGTTATGAGCAAATTTAAACGTGATTTTATTAAGTTTGGATTGTTTGGATTTAATGTAGATGGCCTCCAAAATCTGAAGGTTCTTTTTACTGTGCGTATGAGTGAGGATTATTGTGTTGCTGACTAAAATCTGTCTGATATTACCTACATTGCTATGTTTTTCTAAAATATGTTGTTTAATTGTACTCTGATCAGAAAGGTGACAGGTAAGTCTACGGGAAAGCGTGATTGTAGTATAACCAATATATGTAGTGGGTTTATATTTGTACATGTTCTAAAATATAATATATAATAAATAAATAAATATATTTTCTGGAATCTTACAATGGTGGATAAATATATAAACTGAGCCAAGAAGAAAAATTAGAAATTATGATATACCCAAATAAAGACGAACTGTTAAATGAAAGAACAGAAATTATGACTAATTGCATCCACACTAAGAAATATCTTCTAGGTTCATACAAACATGGATGAAAACGTCATAATTCGTTTAAATTTAAACAATTCGCGTTCATAAATTCCCTGCCACGTGAACGTTCAAATAAAACACCATTACAAGAGCGTTCTTAAAAAGAAAAACAGTAAAAGGTAAAATCAGTTATTAAAAATTGCCTTTTTTCATTAAATGTTATATTGTACATATTATATTATATTGTACATATATTTTATATTGTATATAAATAAATTTCTTATTTTCATGGGTTGTTTTCCCACTTTTTTAGGTGTCCCTTCTAAGTCTTTGACATTATGGTGTTTGAAAAATTGGGAGTCGGTGGATGGCTTCTTGTGCTGATTGTGCAAATTGTAACGAGGGAATGGGTCATGAAAGTGTTTAGCTAGGTATAGGATAGTTCAGTGAGTATCAACCTCTTCCCCTCCCCCTTTCGGCTTTGGCCACAATTTTTGTATTTTATGCAAAAATAAATATCGTTATTAAAAATCGCCTGAAGACACCATTTGTTGTATTTTCAGTTTGTTTTTTGTGTTCATTCCCCTCCCATCATTTCATTTTTCATTAAATGTTATATTGTACATATTATTGTACATATTATATTATATTGTACATATATTTTATATTGTATATAAATACATTTCTTATTGTCATGGGCTATTTCCCCACTTTTTTAGGTGTCCCTTATAAGTTTATGACATTATGGTGTTTGAAAGATTGGGAGTCGATGGATGGCTTCTTGTGGTGATTGTGCAAATTGTAACGAGTGAATGGGTCGTGAAAGTGTTTAGCTAGGTATAGAATAGTTCAGTGAGTACCAACCTCTTCCCCTCCCCTTTTCGGCTTTGTGCCACAATCTTTGTATTTTTACAAGAATAAATATCCTTATTAAAAATCGCCTGAAGAAACCACTTGTGGTGGAAACCAAGGTAGCGAATTAACTCGTTTATAAATAATATATATATATATATATTGTTAGCAGACCTACTTTTTGGGAAGCAAATCCCTCTATTTTGCAAGATTAGTTAAAAATGACAGACAAATTGTGGTGATTTTATATTTTTTTATTCAATTTACCCTGTGATTTTATCATTGTTTTCTTTTTAGTACATAAATTATTAAAAAAAAGATTTTAATGTTTTATTTATTCAAGCTTTTTCGTGAATAAGTTTTATGTAGGCGGAAAGTTTTCATGCGAAATAAAGAAACGACAAGGCCTGTTTGTTTAAATGTTTATTATATTTTTACAATTTTCTATTAAGGTATTGAGAATTGTACTCGAAGTTGAAAGAAAACTGTCCGGAGTTCATATTTTGTTATTCTATCTATCTATCTATCTATCTATCTATCTATCTATCTATCTATCTAGCAGTATAGCCCGGCGTTGCTCGAGTGTAATGAAAGCTTTAAAACTAATCCATGGTCCTGGAGCTCAGACGCAGTCTAAAGAAAATTTGAAATAATAAAATAATTGCGACAATTTACCAATCGCAGTTAATATATATATATATATATATATATATATATATATATATATATATATACTAACAGTATAGCCCGGCGTTGCTCGAGTGTAATGAAAGCTTTAAAACTAATCCATGATCCTGGAGCTCAGACTCTTTGGACGTTGGCACGAAAGACTAAAAAGCAATAGTTGTTTCCAGTTAAAGCGAAACCGTAGACTGAAAGAAAAATGAATGGATGTAAGTCAAATTTTGATTTCCTGGTAAGTTTTATTTTTTATTAATTTTAATTATTTCAACTGAATTTTCCAAATAATATGAATTTTTAAAATAATATTAATAGTTGTTATTTTTTAATTGCTATTAAAATTATGATTTAGGATTTAATTTTTAACCGTAAATATATCTCATTATATTTGAAACTAAATTTCAATATTAAATTTTCCATGTCATGTTTTTCTAAGAAAGCAGACGACTTGCTACAGACGCTGTGTCGATAATTGATGTTAGCATTTATTTTTCGGTATAATGTTCGTTTTTTTTTTCTATTTCTATTTCTTTTCTTTTTTCTTCTTCTTTCCATTTATCTATAGTCTACTTTTTTTATTCTTTCTTTTTTCTATCATTGGGTTTCTTTTAAAATGAGCGAGGAATTTTTTTGTAAATTACCGTTACAAATGTCTATTTTAAATATGGACATGTGAGCGTCTGTGTAAAAAAAATTGGTGGGGTGGGAATATTTTGAAGATCAACTGTTGTATCACTTGTGTCTGACGAGCCACCAGGTCATCATTGTGCGGTAAAATATGTATTACCGATTGAAATTGTAGTATATCAAATTTTTTTCTAAATTATATTACTCTTTTAAATTAAATAAATGAATTTAACACTGATTTTTTTTTGAATTCGTCTATATCGGAATTTACCTGGATAATACACGAAGTGTTCTACGTTATATATATATATATATATATATATATATACCAAAAATCATAAAAGTTATATATATATATATATATACTAAAATCATAAAGTTCTACCGTTAACAAAACGTTAAATTAGGTCGTCAAACCCAAAAGGTAACACCAAATGGGTAGACGGGAATAAAAAAAAAACAAAAAAACAAACAAAGCAAAAGCTGTGTTCGAAAGAAAAAAACCCCAGGAGCCTTGTCCTGACGATCCGGCGAGTGAAACCGCGGTCGACTTTTGGCTCACTTTTAGATTTAGTTCGTATATATATATATATATATATATATATATATATATATATATATATATATGTATATGTCTGAAAAGTAACGCCATATTTTAAAATACTTTTATTTTTTAACTATAATTTTTACAAAAAATGGACATGAGAGGGAAGCGTTTAACATGAGGTTTTAAAATTCTATATGGGCTCCCGATTTTGATACCAGCTTCTCTCATCGTCTACGAATTGCATCAACTGATTTCACCACAACATTTTGATGTTGTTATCAAAAATATTTTATATAATTTTTCATGCGATCTTTTTTTCTTTTGAGAACAAAAATTATATAAAATTATCCGAATGTTTTATTTATCCAAGCACTTTCGGCTATACTTTAAGCTGTTATCAACGCTGAATTTTATTATATTCTTAACGGAACGTATGGATTGTTTGATGTATTTATCTAGAGTTATAAGAATGTTTTATATTCCGAAAACGGTCAGATTATTCTGGCCGAGTTCGTAGTTGATATTATTGGATTTTCGCTTTTTCTTTTTTATTCATGATGTTTCCATTATTTTTAGCATTGTTTACATATGTGGAAGTTGCTATTAATATTTGTATTATCGACGAGAATTTTACGGATACAGTTTGGTAGGTCCCCATGTCTATTTAAATGAGAGTTTATAGAAATATATTCTTATTTAAAAACACATGCGTGTGTATATGTGAGTGCCTGTATGCGTGTGCGTCTAGTAAGATATATGGTTTCATGTTCTTAGAATTTTGTGTTTGATCTTCGGGATTACTTTTTCTTGAATGCAATCATGAAATTTTTTTCGATTTTTGCATATTAGGTTAAAAGCACGAAATTTTCGTGTTTTTTATTAAGTATACGTTTTCTATCTATCTATCTATCTATCTATCTATCTATCTATCTATCTAGTTAGCTAGCTAGCTAGCTAGCTAGATATGAACAGGTTGAGATAGTTAGATAGATAGATAGATAGATAGATAGATAGATAATGAACTCATTGAGATAGATAGATAGATAGATAGATAGATAGATAATGAACTCATTGAGATAGATAGATAGATAGATAGATTGATAGATAGATAATGAACTCATTGAGATAGATAGATAGATAGATAGATAGATAATGAACTCATTGAGATAGATAGATAGATAGATAGATAGATAGATAATGAACTCATTGAGATAGATAGATAGATAGATAGATAGATAGATAATGAACTCATTGAGATAGATAGATAGATAGATAGATAGATAGATAGATAGATAGATAGATAGATAATGAACTCATTGAGATAGATAGTTAGATAGCTAGCTAGCTAGCTGGCTATCTATCTATCTATCTCAACCTGTTCATATCTATCTATCTATCTATCTATCTATCTATCTATCTATCTATCTATCTATCTATCTATCTATCTACCGGCCATAATTATTAGGCAACCCAAGTTTTTTAAAAGAAATAATGTATTTCATACAATTTTAGTTGATAATTCTAAATGAAAATCGAATGTTTCTTTTGTTATTATTACTTTGCAAAATTTTACAAGGCAAGGAAGCAAAGATGAACTCATCAGAATCACCCTAAATTTTCTTCCTTCTTTCATTGATGAAACTGCAATATCGGTAATTACTAAATATTTATAAATTCATTTGATGCACATGTTATTGTGCAGTATTAACAAAAGAACCATTCTATTTTCATTAACAATTATTCATTTGGTAATAAATACTAAAAAACTGCATAAAATGCATCATTTTTTTAAAACACTGGAGTTGTCTCATAATTATGGCCGGTAGTGTACAGACATACGTATATATATTTAGTGCATCGAGGCAGCAGATAACTTTCTAAACATATACTGTCAAATATAAGAGACAATGAATATCTATTATACTTGATTTCTACTGATATAGACTGGTCACAGTCTACTGTGGACAATTCCACATCTGTAGTATTGGTCATATACAAATTGCTATAAAAATCTACAGGCCTGATTTCTGTGCTTGTACGAACTCGAAGGATTGCATCAAATGCAAAAGTATAGTGTATAATATGGCAACCTGAATGTATACATCATCTGCAAAATCAAGCTTATCATCATGTTTGACCATGAACCGTTCTAAACATCGTATTTTGGCTTTAATTTCAGATGAAAATAAAGAAAACGTTCTCCAACATTTGGATAATTTTTTATTAAGTTGGTTCTAAGCTTTCGGCTCACATGAGCCATCTTCAAAGACGTTACAAGGACGTCAACATCTGAAATTAAATCCAAAATACGATATCACACACACACACACACACACACACACACACACACACACACACACACACACACACACACATATATATTCAGAAATTATAACCTGGATATGTTACAATATCACTACAAAAGTAGCTATTTTGTTTCGACACTTCTTGTGTCTTGTCAAGTGATGTGGTTATTTTAAATTGAATGGTTTTAAAAGGTTAAAAATAAGCAAGACCTCTTTCATCAGGGAGGCATCATTGTATGTACAATGTGGACCAATCAGAGTAAAGCAATTTCTAATTTGGAGAATATGTGGGCAGACTTAAAATTAATCTTGGTTGGCATTGGTATTAAAATTTGATTAAATTGAGATCAGCATTATTAACTATTATATCTACTTTATTTTTGTTGCGAAAATTTAAAAAGAATTTAGTTTAAAAATTTAGTAGATTTAGAAAGTTATTCATATATTAAACGAGGAAGAGAAAGAACGCATGCATAAATAAACCTACAAACATCCACATCTGGAAAAATAGACGTGTACATTCACAAACACTGGCAAACAGACACATATACAGATTAATATACCCACGCATATATAAATACACAAATTACAAAATTTAGCCTTTATGGTGGGTGTCTTTATGTTAACGTTCTTGGAACCTCTCTGAAGATGGCCCATGTGAGCAGAAAACTTAATACCAGCATAATAACAAAATATCCAAATGTTGGACAATTTTTGTCTTTATTTTCACCTGTAGTTAAAGCCAAATACGATGTTTAGAACGGTTCCTGATTAAAAATAATAGACATTTTTGTCTGTTATATTGAACAGTATATATATATATATATATATATATATATATATATATATATATATATATTATTATTATTATTATTATTATTATTATTATTTTATTGATTTTATTTAATTTCGTTATTATATTTACTGATTTACTTACTTTTATTTACTTACTTATTTATAAACAACAGCTTAGCCCTCAGAAGCAAAAGGAACTCATAAAGCCACAAGTTTATTCGACTGAAGAGAGTCTACTTTAGGCTCGAAACATGTGTAGCGTCACAAATACCATTATCGACACTTAATGTATCATAACATGTATAATAACCACAACAATAAATATACACTTTAAACAAAACGTTCACGGCCTCTCACTTTTTATTCTATACCAATTTCTCTCCTTGGAACGACCCTTTTTTTTAATATATATATATCTCTCACTTTTTATTCTATACCAATTTCTCTCCTTGGAACGACCCTTTTTTTTAATATATATATATATATTCGTTATCCACACACACACACACACACACACACACACACACACACACATATATATATATATATATATATACCTTTATTTTTAAAATATGAAAATAGATTTACTAAACTATGTGTGGGGGCATGTTTTTCTTTTGGTTTTTCCATGTTTTTTTTTTTTGTAACATTGTTTACAACGTCATGTTGTTTACCAAAATTCTTTATAAAAACGGCACGTACACAAAACCACGTGTTTGACCCAAATTGTTGACTCAATAATTAAATCACTTGATTCCTGGCCCTCTTTCTTTCAGCTTCTTTTAGCCTTCAATATCCTTGTGCCTGCTTATGGAATCGCGTAGGGCTGCGAATTCTCACAGACATTTCTCATAAGTAGATTCTATAAAAATGTTGTGAACGTGCCAGGTACCACGTCAATGAAAATCATTAAATCTGTGTCAAGCATCAACGAATCCACGATAATAGTCAGATGACGAATTTTTTTTATAAACACGGAAAATGGAGTCAGCTATTTTGACTTGTAAATAAAAGTAAAACATCAAAATTAATGTAAAATGAAATCTGTAAGTAGGCGATGCAGTGGACATCGGCTTGGAACGAGAAATCGGAGGCCTAGTTCGAATTCCAGTTGAATTCGTTGCATTTACTTACTCGCAAATACCCTTGAGAAAGGTATTAATCTGTCTCTTCCTTCCAGTTATGGGTAAAATAATAGGAAAGACTGGGTTCTATAGCCTTGGCTGGTAACCAGTTTACCACGAAAAGCAACGACAACCTACTGCGGAATAATCTTCAGCTTAGTCAGTCATGTCTCTTTCGAGACATCTGTTTAGGATGTGGTTTCCGGCTTTCTCTTTTTCAATCTTTTCACTCTTACGTAGCCCCCTGCACATCAGTGGCGTTACCGCCTTGCTCGGGGTGATATGATTAAAAAAAAAAAGAAGTCAAATCAGTGAAGTAAAATATAAAAAAAAGTAAAGAATAAAATACTTATTTCTTCATTTCTATTTCTATTTTTATTTTAATTTTCCACTTACCTATATATAAACAAGAACTTGGCCCTCAGAAACAAAAGAAACTCGGCACGTAAAGACAGAAATTTATTCGCCTGAAGAGAGTCAATCTTAGACTCGAAACACTTGTAGCATCACAAATACCATTATGGACACTTAAAATATCATAATATGTATAATAACTTTATACTACAGTAAGTATACACTTTAAATTAAACGTTCACAGCCTCTCGCACTTTTTATTCTATATATATATATATATATATATATATATTTATATATATATATATTGTCATCCGCAGACAGATCTGTTTCGCCGTATCACAGCTCATCAGTACGGTTAGACTCCGATTGCTTTTTTACCCAGGATTGAAACCCGACCGAAATGGCGTCAGTCGGCGACTCTACCCCTGGGCTATGGGCGCTCGGTGGAAGTAGGCAGACTTTTTAGCGCATATCATTATACACGCCCAATAGCTAGAGCGCTCTAATTCATTTCACTGAATGAGCGATGCGTATATATATATATATATATATATATATATATATATATATATATATATATATATATTACATTGGAGATTTTATCTCCAACAGATTAAACAATATTTATGTTGGTCACACTACAAACTCGCTCTCACGACGTTTAACACTACAGTTAAACGATAGTTCTAGCATCTTTAGACATTTAAAGCAACATACCAGGCCACACACACAATTCCGCGAAATCCTCGTCAAAAACACAACCATACTTGAATATGAAAACAATAAACAAAACTGAAAATGCTCGAAGCCATATATATAAAACAGCTGAAACCTAACCTGAACAAAATTAACTCCGAAATCTCCACAAACATTCTCAAATGCCTATAATAGATAATAGAAGCGATTGGTTATACTATATAGCTTTCCATACTTAATTCTCTCGCGTGGTCATGTGAGACGCCACAAGCTGTCGTGAGATTTTCGCTTCCTGCACGTACGTATTCGCCAATCTTCCATACAAACAAAATAAATGACTACTACTATAGTCCTTCCGCGAACTGCTTAATACTGCTTTGATAATGGCTGTTGTAAGCCGAAAGCTCAGAAAGGATTAAATGAAAAACATGTATTAATATTGTGATTTTCTTTCCTCTTTCAACGATAATGCTATTAAGCTTATCAGATGATATGAAAAACATTTACATAAAATAAATCGACAAAACAAGTCTATTATTTAATGAAACACGTATCAATGAAAAAATGCTGCCTAACACACACACACACACACACACACACACACACACACACACACACACATATATATATATATATTGTACTGAGGCAACAGATAATTTTCTAAAAATACACTGTAAAATATGACAATGAATGTCTATTATGTTTAATCATGAGCCGTTCTAAACATGATATTTTGGCTTTAATTTCAGCTGAAAATAAAAACAAAAATTGTCGATCATTTGGATATTATTTTTTATTCTGCTGGTTCTAAGCTTTCGGCTCACATAACCCATCTTCAGAGAGGTTACAAGGATGTTAACATAAAGACATTCACCATCGAAGATGATTTTATCTTGTGTTGACATAAAACACTGTTATCGTTGCATAGCAATGTTTTATATCAACACAAGATAAAATCATCTTTGATGGTGGATGTCTTTATGTTAACGTCCCTGTAACCTCTCTGAAGATGGCTCATGTTAGCCGAAAGGCTAACAAAAAATATTCAAATGTTAGACAAGTTTTTGTCTTTATTTTCGCCTGAAATTAAAGCCAAAATACGATGTTTAGAACGGCTCATGATTAAGCATAATAGACATTCATTGTCTTTTATATTTAACAATTTGTTTAGAAAGTATATGTATATGTATATGTATGTTTGTGTATGTGTGTGTGAGTGAGTGCTTGTGTGTGTTTGTGTGTGTGTGGGTGTGTGTGCTATTTATCCCACGAATGAGGATGTTAATGGTTAATGAGGCTAGTTTGATTTTTTATTAATGTAAAGTAGCGCATTTGATCCACGCTGGTTACCCCATGTAAAATTAGATAACTAAACAAGAGTTGATATGACTTAAAATAATAATAATAATAAAAAACACTAATCTTTTTGAACCAATGGTTGTGATAATGATGGTGGTGTCTTGACTTTTATTTCTAATTAATTAGGATGCAGAAAGAACCACAAACCAACAAACCAAATAAGTCGATGAAAGCTATTTACCAACAGCTCAAGGTCACAGAGTCCACAGTTAGAACAGGTCAAGTATAATAATTGTGTGACGAAGAAGATATTATATCTGACATCGGAGACGCGTGTGATTCAATCAAAGCCGACCCTGAATACTCTCAAGCATCACACGGCATAATTCATTTCTGTTCCGATGAAAAGACCTTTGACCTGAATGGAAACAGCACAAACGACTGGTTGCTCTGCATGAACACTACGGTGATGCCTATAAATTTTATGGGTCCTGAGGAATCGGGAGCAATGGGAATACATGATAGGCTGTCCTATTTCTTTCTGCGAGGTGCTAGATTTGGTGGTGAAGCATTAGATTAGAGGGTTAGGGTTCAAGAATAAATCTGCTCCTTCTCAAATGGCCTATATTACCGAGGAGTAGCTAACAGAAAATTTTCACGGTCATATTAATCTCAACATGTGGCCTCTTATCTCTCTTGATTTGCCAGAACTGTTGCATCTGGGAGAGACGAAGACCGAGTGGCCACACAATGCCTAAACCTCGGTGAAGGACATGCCATCGTTGATGTGACTGATATGAATGATAATCAGTCAGTCAGTCACAAGAATCTGCAACAAAACCGCACTTGTGGCCTTTACCGAGATTTTCGGTCTTGAGATGTATATGGGAAAAGACTTTTGTAAAATATGTAGATTTCTTGTTTTTCGATATTTGGTTTGCTCTCAATTACCTGACTCACCATATGTGTGTGTGTGTGTGTGTGCGCGCGCTTAAATATATATATATATTATTTTTTTTAATCATATCACCCCAAGCAAGGCAGTAACGCCAATGAAGCGCAGGGGGTTACGTAGAAAAAATAAGATTGGAAAAGAGTAAAGCCGGAAACCACATCCTAACCAGGAAACAAGGGATGAGCCTCTTCACCTGTTCAATAGACGTGGGTGGAGTGTGAACCGGTCGATAGTTTAGTCTATCTACTCCAATTGATAAAAAAAAAGAAAACAGTGAAAAGATTGGAAAAGAGAAAGCCGGAAACCACATCCTAAACAGGGAACAAGGGATGAGCCTCTTCACCTGTTCAATAGACGTGGGTGGAGTGTGAACCGGGCGATAGTTTAGTCTATCTACTCCAATTGATAAAAAAAAAAAACAGTGAAAAGATTGGAAAAGAGAAAGCCGGAAACCACATCCTAAACAGGGAACAAGGGATGAGCCTCTTCACCTGTTCAATAGACGTGGGTGGAGTGTGAACCGGGCGATAGTTTAGTCTATCTACTCCAATTGATAAAAAAAAAAAAAGAAAACAGTGAAAAGATTGGAAAAGAGAAAACCGGAAACCACATCCTAAACAAGGATGCAACCTTCTGCAAATTAATTGAAACAAAACGAATAATAATATACTAGAATCTTTGACACTTTCTCTGATCACGTATACGTCGTCTCTTGGCGTTATTTTTCCAAATCTGAGGTAAATATATAAATCGATTACATCCTGTCACTTCAGTTGGTCTAAAATTGATCGTATGGTGAAAGAAAGGAAATTAAAGCAGTTGTTTCAATGAAGTTGCCCATGTAGATATAATGATTTTGTACAATAAAAAAAGGTAAAAAAATTCTATGAAAAATCAATTTTCGTTTGTTTCGCGTAAACGTGATTTGATGTTTTGTGTGACATTGTAAACAGCATAGCGTTTGTTTTGGTTTCAAAATTACGGGGTAAAATATTTACATTTTTTGTTGACTAAATTAATTTAACATAAAAAAATGTAGTCGTGCATAGGGAACAGTCACACACAGACTCACAGATTGCCTTTCATATATATAGATAACCATGTATGAATTTTTATATATAAAGAACAATTTTAGGGTAAAGATGTATGAAAAAGTGGAAAAACTTTTCCCTTTTACGCGTTTCGTTCTTTAAGACATAAGTTTGTTCAAGCTGAAGCGAATACACATTCGCACAAACGGGAAATTTTGAATTTATGTTTGAGTTTTGTGCTTTGTTTTATAGCATATCAACACCTCTATGGGTTATTTAATGCCAAAATGGTGGGGTTTTTAAGATATTTTTTTAAAAGTTTGCTTATAGTTATAGTCAGATTTTGATGAACTTTATTTTAATTTTTATTTTAGAAAACTGAAGATGTCTTCTAGTTTTGTATTCAAAAATGTAATTCTGGTAATAATTTTTTTCCTTCAAAATGTATTATGGAAATATTTTTTTCCTTCACAAATACATTTTTCTATAAAATGCCTCTTTTTATGTATATATTTCGATGAAAGTATTTTATACTTTCATCGTGTTTTGACCCCAGTTTGAGGGTTAACTATTTTCCCATAGCTGGGACCCTAACAGGTGCTACCACTCCGGGTTAGAGTGGACCTGGGAATAACAGCAATTAAGAGGTAGTTCTGTAGCGGAACTCTGGATCCTGATTGGTCATTGAATCGCAAAATTCAAAATACGCCAGAGAAACGGTTTTTCCACAACTAAAGAAAAAATCGTTCTTTGAGCCACCCCACGTGACTGGATTCAATATTTAAGGATGGTCACTAACCGGTTACGGCGGTCAGTCAGAGGAGGCGGTTTACTGACACACATCTAAAATGTAACCCACTTTCAATCGACCCGGAAATTAGGTCAGGTCGCACCTTGTTCTGTTTCTCCTTATCTCTTTCAACAATTACTACTAGAACATTTTGTACGAACTCTTGATACAATTTCTACGAATTCTTGTTATAATAAATATAATAAATTATAAGTATAATAAATTTCTATTTTAAAATGCAAAGTGTATATTTTATTATTCCACTCTTTTGCACTAATTCTCCATATTCCAACCTGCCGACAACCAACCTTCTGGTGAAAACCTGATGAATATTATTCTGCATAAAACTTGTAAGCTGTAGGGAGTTTGGTTAAGACTGACCCAAGGCCAAAACAAAGAAACATTAACCAGCTCCCTACACTTCAGTTCCATGCTCCTCACATCCTCCCATTCAAAGGCTTTGCTGCCAGATGCAGTTTACCGTCATACCCAGGACTGTTTTAAATTTAGATATGATATAGGTAAGAGTAAGAGACACACGACCGGCTAGGTGTTAAAGAATTGAATATTGTAAATGGCTTTGAAAATTGAAGAGAATTTGTTTAAAAATGTTTAATATTTTTATCACATTAGATAACTTTCTTCGTTTTCCTGTTGACTTCAGTGCACACGTCTTTTGTGTCTGCCCCTGGAAGATGGTATCTTTAAACGCAGTAAACAATGAGTGTGAACAATGTTTCCATATATTGAATTGAATATTATTCGGAATAATTAGTTTTCTGTCTGGCGTGTGGAAGGCAATGGCTGACCGTTTACAAGTCCTGACTCGTTTAGTCGTAAAGATTCCTTTTTTCCTCCACCACCTCCTTATCCCCCACCTTCAAAACCTCTTCCACCACAAAAACCCCTACCACCACCAACTACTACTACTCTTCTGCTTTTTGTTTTTATCGTGTCCCTTGAAATCGATGACAATCATAGTTCTCCATAATCACTATAGTTCCGCCATTTATTCACACAATCTCATCAGATAAATGGTTTCCTGCCTTTCTCTGTCCACTTTGTCTTCGAAATGTCTTGTGGGTATTAAATCCTCCAAGATCTCTTTCCTCATTTTGTTGTATTTTCAGTTGTCTGATTTTAAGTGTCTTTCTTGTTTTCGTTTTCCTTAATATTTTTTATTACTTACGTGCTTCGTCCATAGTATTCTCATCATTCTACTGTAGAACTATATTTCTGTTGCCTACAGGTTTTTAATTCGGCTGTGATGATTGCCCAACATTCAGCAGAAATTTTCTTTAGTATCTGTTTTTGGCTATTCGGATGTGCCTTCGGATTTTGACATAAACAACAGTAAAAGCCGCTGTCATGAAGGAAAAAAAGCAGACAAGACAATGAAATAAGCAAATGTTCAGATTAGCTGAGATAATTTAGTACAGTGATGCACCGAACGCCCATAGCCTAGGGGTGGAGTCGCTTCGGTCGGGTTTCAATCCTGGGTAAAAAAAGCAATCGGAGTCTAACCGTACTGATAAGCTGTGATACGGCGAAACAGATCAGTCTGCGGATGACGATAAAGGATGTGCGCTGTGGTACAGTGGATATCGGCTAGGAACGAGAAGCCGGAGAGCCGAGTTCGAATTCCAGTTGAATCCATTGTATTCACTTACGCGCAAATACCCTTGGGAAAGGTATTAATCCGTCTTTTCCTTCCAGTTATGGGTTAAATATCAGGAAAGATTGGGTTCTATAGCCTTGGTCAGCAACCAGTCTACCGCAGAAAGCAATGACAACCTACTGGGGGAGAATCTTCTGCCCAGTCAGTCATGTCTCTTTCGAGACATGATCGCCCAAGCGTGTATCACGTATAACTGACTGATGCATTACGCCATCCTGGACTAACCTTTTCGGCTGACATGAAGTGGGAAGATTATATTGAATTAATTGTCCAGTTTGCTGCTAGTAAATTTGATTGTGTTCTGCTAGACAAATTTTTTCACTAGAATTCATCTTACATATTTATCAGTCTACCATTCATCTATGCTTTAAATATTGATGCCATATCAGGTCTGGTGTTCCTGCTATATATTTTGAAAGAGAGAGAAATTGATAAAGGTGATATTATTAGTATTTTATTGCGTCACGCGATGTGAGCTTAGGAAAAAAATAATAATTTTAGTACCTTCAAGTGCTTCTAAAAACACGGGAGCATAAAATTTAATTATTTTATGAAAATAATCATTTCTCTTCTATTATATTTTTGTAAATATCGCTGCTTTCATGTTCATTATAAATTTAGCTTTGGTGTTGAAATGTTGATTCCGCTAATCTGAAAATGCGTAAACAAAACAAGTGTCAAAGTGATTTGATAAGGTCACCCGAATGCCAAGGCCACTGTTGAATACAACAGTCCGAAATAACCCGACCTGAATTCAGTTCGATGTGAGTTGGCATAATCTCATTGGTCGAGCCAAGACATCCGCAAATCGAGTGGGCGGAGACTGATTTTCATTGGCCGAAGACTGTGAGCCGGCCGGATCCCAATAGAGGATCGAAATTGATTATAAAAATAGATCGTAGCGACCGGGTGGCAGTGTGACAACTGGGATCGTCACGACCGTCAGCGAGAACGAGCGTCACATTAGACAGACGGCCAGCACGGCCTGAGGCATCACAATAGTACCTACACTTTATAAACTCTGTGTTCTTCAGCTATCGGCCAAGAGATTGGAAAGAAGATGGATGCCTTGGTTGGTAACCGGTGTAGGAGAAGAAAAAGTCTTAATTCAAAACATAGTGTACGGAACGAGGGCGGCCAAAATCCTATTCCGTGGTCTTCAGATGTCGGCCAAGAGATTGAAAAGCAGATAGATGCCTTGGTTGTTAACCGGTGTTGGAGAAGAAAAACTCCCAATTTAAAAGCTAGTGTACGGACCGAGGGCGGCCAAAACCCTATTCCGTGGTCTTCAGCTGTTGGCCAAGAGATTGGAAAGCAGATGGATGTTGTTAAGTTATAGAAAAGTATAATGAACAGAAAGAATCAGTCTATTTATTTTGTCCTCAGGTGCCATGACGATTGAAGTAATCAAGGGTTAAATATTAAAAACATTGATGTTACGTTTCCCTGGAATTCAGTATCCGATCAATATATATATATATATATATATTGTGTAAGAAAGTTATAGAACACGTATGATTTAACCCACTGTTCATGCATTTACTTGTATAAAGTGTGCTCGATACAATGTAGAGCTTTATATTGTAATGGTTGTTACAATGGTTTATAAATTCATCGTATCACTACACAAAGATCTTCGCGTTTCGGAGCTACGTTTGCTCCTCATCTGGTGATAAGTTGAAATGAAGAATAAATAGTGAAAACGATTTATTTTTGGTCATATGATATGTAAATAAATGTAGTGGGAATTTAGTACGATTTAGCCGGCAGTTTGTAGCCATAGTGATACGGTCTTGGGTCAGGAGAGGGGTACGGAGTAGTTTAGTTTTGGACAGGTCACTTTTTAGTTTTGTCTGGGTAATTCTTATATTGGGATGTAAGGTTTTTTAGGAAAGGGTAGATACATTTTATTTTGCTACTATCTATGAGTGGATGGAATAGAGTTACTATTAATGTTGTGCGAGTTTATTTTCCTTTATTTATACGATGTTTGTTTTTATTATTTTGATGATTAAACATGGGTATTAATTACCGTTTTTGAGGGGATTATTTTATGTGAATGAGGTATTTTTTGCTTAATTAAATTTTAACGAAAATTTATATATATATATATATATATATATATATATTGATTGATTGATTGATTGTTTAATACTTAGTTTTTGGTCATAATAGGGTTAGACCATTACACATTTGTATTAAAAAGTGTTCGATAAAATTATATTGTAGAACTTTTGAATATTTTCCAATTTTAAACGAATTTTTTCGCTACCCAAGTTTTTTCCATGAGTGGTGTCTTCAGGCGATTTTTAATATATATATATATATATATATATATATATATATATATATTAGTCATCCACATCCAAGCCTGTTTCGCTGTATCACAGCTCACCAGTGTGGCTAGACACTTGAAACTCGACCGATATCAGTTCATAAGTTTATATTTATAAGTTATGATATATATATATATATATATATATATATATATATTAAAATCCGACAAGATGAATAGAATAAGTAAAGTACATGTAGGAAAAAATATGCTTCATATTAACAAGTTTCTTCACAGAAAACATTCATTTGTTTAAATTATTTCACCACAAGCAAGATGGGACTGCCACTAGTGCAGTGAGAGAAAAAAACGGGGTACAGTTGGTATTGAAGAAAAGATAAAATATGAACGGGAATCATTAAATTAAAATGGTAATTGACGTTACATTTAATTTTTTGGAGGTTGTAACTTTAGCCCAAAATGCCAAATACAGGTGGGGGACATCAAAATCAAGCAGGTACAAGAATTTAATTACCTGGGAAGTGTTCTAACAGAAGACGGAAAGTGCAACACAAAGATCCGAAGGCAAAATGGCATGGCGAAGGAAGCATTCCAGAAGTTGTGTGGTACTATAATTTCACGATACCGGGTTGGCCGATGGTTTCGTGATAACCACATGTTCCAGACTGGTTGTTCTCTGATTCCTTCCGCGCCCACGTTGTTTCTTAAGATCCGGGAAAGTGGGGGATGGATCCAATTTAGTCGATGGAGTGTTGAATTTGGCGTCGGAAAAGAAGAATAGTTGCCACACCATCAAAGAAATGAAGAAAAGCGTTTGTTATAAACAGTAACAAACGTTTATTTACACAGGTATACAATAAGTTTTTTATCAAGTTAAAACAACCACCTCGAAATGAGTGGTGAATGTAGTTGACTGTCGGAAAAAAGTTTCTTTAGCTCGAAGAAATCTTAACTGCAATTAGGCAGTATCAATGATGAAGTATGCAGTGGCAACGGATTCGGTTCTGGGTAGCGAAGAATGAACCGATTCGATCTTTTGCTCTGGGCCCGAATTTATGGGCCCGAATCACGAATAATTAGCTCCTGATTGGTCAGCCAATAGGGTTTACTGGCCAATGGCTATCATCGTAGCAACCCCTCTGGGTTACATCTGATTGGTTTAGATAATCAGCCAATTAGTCACAGTCATCGGGGTGGGCTAACAAGAAGCAGACCCTGTGGTTGGTTGATCAATGATTTATTACCTTGTGCCATACTTGCACCCCGGGTGAAGCGACCCAATTTTTGCCACTCTCAAAATATCTTTATATTTTGAAATTGAAGTAATTTTTGACAGGTCGTCACACCTGCAGAGTGTTTTGTTTTAGTGACAGTTTATAGGTCAGCCTCTTCCGCTTGGGTCTAGATATCTTTATACTTAATGACCTCGGTTTACTACACCTGGTTCTTAAAAATGTTGGATACCCAGAATGAACTTATTTTTATAATGGTTTAATAAAATAATTATTATCATGATTTAATTAATTATCATTTAATTAATTTTCATTTAATTAATTTCGCCAGGCCAGTCAACTTTTTGACACTTAAATGAAAGTGTCATATTCCTCCTCCACTTACCAGACATGTAGCCCTTGGTTAAATGTCGGTAAAACATTTTAACGGTAATATATACAACATATGTATAAATATTGATTATATAGTTCAGTGTTTATATGTCCATAAAGAAAATCAAATGTCTATCCTGAAAAAAAAAAAAGACATTCATTTGTTTCTCTTCTTTCACTCATTTTTTTTTCAGTCTTATAAAAATGTTTTAATGTTGTTGTTTTTTTTTTAATAATGGTAATAATAACGAAAAATGTCCATTGCAGAGTCATTCATTTTTTTCGTGCATTTATAGACACATTTATAAACAATTGTTCCAAATAATTCAGATTATTATACTGGAAGTATCTCCACCGATGGCAATTGCAATGGTTCTTTAGGGGGTATTTGTGGCCTGCTGAGTTGATATGTTGCCTATTGGTTTCAATTCAGTTTGTTGTTCTGGTCTCTCCTGTTGATCAGTGACAACCATTCCTGATCACCCAACATTCTTGTGCAGTTTAGTTGGTTTATTTTTCTTAAGCTTACTTAAACAATGGCGTATTATAAGGGTTAATGTTAATGAAACTGATACAATTATTAAACTGATGGCGATTATCAAAATTATCCAGGTAGAACTAATCTCCTGTTTACTTTCTGTCAGAGAATTTTCCTCTCGAAGTATATCGAGTTCCTGCATTAATTCCATTAGATTCATTTTCCTTAGAGGGCTTAATACATTCGGGATTGCTTGAGCCTTTTTTACTTTTCCATTTATTTGGTCCCATACCATAAAAGTTACTGGGCCTGTTTGTTCTATTACCCTATAATAAGGAGACCATTCTTTTTATCAAGCTTTCCTTGTCGCAGATGCTTCTTATGATACACAGGGTTTTCTACTTTATGGGTTACCTCATTTCTTCCGAGGTTTACCCTTTTATTTCGTTTCTTATGGGTACGTTTTATTCTTTGCCTAGGTTGCATTTTGGAGGTTTATTTGGTGAAAATCTTCTCCCATATATTTTCTACGGGGTTTTAATAAATTATCAATAGGCAAGATTACAGTAAAGTATTAAGAAACAGGAGAATTTCGCCAAAAACAAAGAAGAGAGTACTGGATTACTATGTGATGTCGATTCTTCAATATGGCAGTGAATGTTGGACAATATCTTCGAAGATGAAGGAAAAACTTGAAGCAGCTGAAATGTGGTTCTACAGAAGGATGCTGCGGATACCATGGACCGAGCATGTGAGCAATGATGAGGTTTTGGAAAGGATGCAAACGAAAAGGAATTTAATACTGAGCATCAGGAAGAGACAACTAAAGTTCCTGGTACTTGCAATGAGGAAAGAGGGCTTAGAGAACCTGGTACTGACAGGCCAGATAGAGGGAAAAAGAGACAGAGGAAAGCAGCGGATAACATATTTGAAGAACCTGATCAGGTGGATGACGGAACGAGGGTTGCGTGGTGTAACAGGCAGGAGAAAGCGTGCTAAGAGCCACCAGGGATAGGGACCGAAGAAGAAGAAGAAGAAGAAGAAGAAGAAGAACAACAACAACAACAACAATAATAATAATAATAATAATAATAATAATCTAAGTTGTATCACTGTCTCGGGCCAGAAATTTCTTTCTCGAATTTGTTCCAGAAGGTGACAATTTTTCTGAAAAATCAATCCACAATTTTTATGTGTGAGGTCCACTTGAATTATAGAGTGAATCTGAAGGCACAGTAGACGTTCGAAGCATGAAACAAGCATCATCGAGAATCGAACTGGTTTTCGTGATCGAAGAAAATCCAGCTCTTGAACAGTGATGATTAAACGATATTATTATGAGGTTAGAGCAAAACTGAACCTTAATTTGAAGAAGTCAGAATTAAATCCTTTGGAAAAAAGTAGTTTGCATGGAACATTTAGAATAGCAAGCAAATGAGGAGGATTCGGCTCTTTGGAACGAGCAGAAGCCGTCAAGGTTTAAAAAAGAAATTGCCCTATTAAGCATTTAACGACAATCTGTTAATCTATTAATAAAAAAAATGCCATACGTACTACACGCTTGGGCGATCATGTCTCATTCAAGAAATGGCCGATCGCACTGTAGGTTGCCATTTATTTCTGCGGTTGACTAGTTGCCAACCAAGGCTATAGAAACCAATCTGTCCTGCTATTTAACCCATAGCTGGAGGGAAAAGAAATACGATTCACAAGTGTATTCAAATGAAATTCGAACTTGGATCCTAAAATTCTTCGATTTCTTGTTCCGAGTCGATATTCACATCCTATTAATACCAATCGTTAAATTGTCGTTAATTACAATAAGCGTTATGTATTTCATTTGTTTAATTCAATATTATTTTTATATTTACAAAAATAAGTTATTAATTATAGGTTTATAAACCAAAAACGTTAATTAGCTGATACATGTTATTTTAGATTTTTAGATTTAAATTAGAATTTACTTGCATTCTACCTAAAAAAGATTTAATAGAAGTTAGCGTGTAATAATAATTCCATTCGATTTTCTTTAACTGCACACCATTGCGTCCTTCTATGTAACTGTAGCGTACAAATATATACTTATACACATGAGATAAATTTTCATCTATTAATAATAAATATTAAAAAAGTGTGGGTCATTAGTTCTGAACAAAGAGGCATTGTCTTTCAAGCTTTGTCTAAGAAATCAATGATTTATATAAATCTCTTGTAAAATAAAAAAAAAATGAGTTTTTTTTTTTAGCAAACGCAAACAGAAAACCATTAAGAACGAATGACATCTTTTGTTCTTAGTGAATGAAATCTAAATTTGAAATTGAAGCCAATGCAAATAACACACACACACACACACACACACACACACACACACACACACACACACACACACACACACTCACACACACACGACAAACTCACTTTCTAAGTCTGTTTCCAGCTAGCCATCTATCTGCGAGGTTTTAGACAAATCTTAGGGGAATCTTAAAAAATAATTGATATCTGTCAAATTACCGGTTTTGTCTCATCGGATTTTTCTATATGTCTCAAAATCGTTGAAGTTGAAATAATAAAAAAAAATCGTCTACATTTTATAACGGTGTTTTCATGAAACTTCGAAGTTGACATGAAGTTGCTCAGTTTAACAAATCCTTTGTATTAAACATTATTATATATATGATTATATTTATATATATATATCTATATTTATATATATATATATATGTGTGTGTGTGTGTGTGTGTGTGTGAGTGTGTGAGTGTGTGTGAGATTTTTAAGTGAATTTTTTGGAATCAAGCCTATATCCATTTTTCTATCATAGAAACCACCTTTTGGTCTAGCCTAACAAATGCTAGGCTAGAAAACAAACAAACAAACAAACAAACAAAAAAACAGTTTCTGTGATAAACAAAAAATGATACAAGTTCAATTACTGTCGGAGGCACAATTTTCTCAAACTAGGCCGGTTGTTATAAATTATACTGTTTAAGTAATTTAAAAATAAGTGTACATACTAAAAATAGCGCTTATAATAATAATAGTCATAGCATATGTATGTATATTGCTGATAGAAATATACGATTTCTTATTTAGCTGGCTGAGTAATGTTATATTCATTACTACAGCTAGAGTTTTGTACATGAACAAAAAAAACTGTACTTGTTTCGGCATTCACCCAGGTCGGGTTGAGCCGGTTTCTTCCCAAGCGATAGAGAAAGATTCGTTGAGATTTGTTTAAGGGCAGGGTCCCAAATCCTACCCTGCATAGACCTTGGTATTTTAATTATTCCTCAACAGGTTGCCAATACTTGCTGTGGTAGACTGGTTGCCAGCCAAGGCTATAGAACCCAATCTTTCCTGTTATTTAACCCATAGCTTTCCCAAACCTATTAGCGCGTAAGTGAATGCAGGTCATTCAACTGGAATTTGAACTCGGCTCCCCGATTTCTCTTTCCGAGCCGATATCCCCTGCACCACAACGCATATCCGTCAAGACACGCTTACACAACCTGGTATTCCCAAGCTGTCACCCTTCTAAGTATTGACCAGGCTCAACGTTACTTAACTTCGGTAATCGGACGAGGACACAACGTGATATGACCGTAAACGATCATGGACATATCTTTTGTTGAACGATCGTATCACTCTCCAGAAGGTTTTCAATAATGATTTCATATTTTTTTACAAGTATTAAAAAACAACTAAAACGAAGACATTTCTTTGTTAAATATCTTATTAACTTTTACCCTCTTCTCAGTCTCGGTGTTTAGCAACAGAATTGGCAAACATTGTCTCACTTCTAAGTACTTTCATCTTTCATAATCCATTTTACAAGAAAGATTTTGTTATGCAAAAATACATCCATAGATGTAAAAATTATTTGTTTTATTTGCGTAATTTCAATGTCACACAATCGTCTGATATATTGGTGCAATTCATTTCTTTCAATTTTTGGATTTTAAATATATTTTATATATTTTGATGTTATTATGACTTTTAATACAGTCTTTTTTTTTTTTACAATTTATATAAGCAATTTTTGTTTTGCCTATAAATATTTGCTGGATTCATATATATATATATATATATATATATATTATATTTTTTTTTTCATCATACAACGTGTGAAAGCACGTGCGATACCCTGTCATCATCAGCCGCCAACCAGGGTGATAACACAGTTTCGGTAGCTCAAGGCGGTACTGCCACTCCTGGTGCTACCAAGCAGCTTTTGCCACCGGACAGGGTATTAAGAGAATTATATATATATACGCCAGATCAAATAAGAGCAGGGACTACATTGGACGTTAATCTTCATTTTTAGTGTGCAGATTGTGATTTAAAAAAAAAAAATAACTATATATATATAATTTCATGGGTAATACATTTTTCACACCTTAAATAAAGAAAAGCTGCTCGTCAGACCCAACCCTTTCTCTTTATACTGTTCGTTCTCTTTCCCTTTCTTTTCTTTGTCTTTCTCTTCTTTCCATTTATCAATTGTCTATATTTTTCTTTTTCTATCTCTCTTTGTTTTTTTTTTTTTTGTTTTTTTTTGTTTTGTTTTTTTGAATGAGCGAGGAATTGTTTTTGTAGATTACCGTTAAAAATATCTAAACACAGGCACATGAGCGCCTGTGTGTAACTATTTTCGGGATTATTTTGATTATTATTAACTGCTCTCTTTTGGGTCTGACGAGCAGATTTCTTTATTTAAGCTGTGAAGTACGTATTACCCATGGCATTGTAGAATATCTAATTTTTTTCTAAATTATATTACTCTGTTAAATCAAATAAATAAATTTAACATTGGGTTCTTTTGAGTTCGTCTCTATTGGAATTTACAGGACTTATATACCAAGTATTCTACGTCTCACACACACACACACACACACACACACACACACACACACACACACACACATATATATATATATATATATATATAAATATGAATAAAAAAAGAAATCTTGTCTTTAGAAATGTGCTTCAGTATTTTAGGGACTTTATCAAAGCAATCGCAGGTAAAAATGCTGATAAAAATTATTTTTCTGTATTCATATTGACTTTTTTCATATATATATATATATATATATATATATATATATATATATAATTTATATTTGAATTTGCACACACCCATACACACATACATGGATAGATCCATACATACATAGATACATACAGAGAGACTGAGAGAGAGAGAAATAGGGAGATAGAGAGAGACACGAAAATAGTAATATATAAAATTAAAAACCATGGATAACTATGAACAGTTTGAGAGATATAGATAGATATATAGATAGATAATGAAAAGACAGCTAATATATATATATATATATATATATATATATATATATATATATATAGATAGATAGATAGATAGATAGATAGATAGATAGATAGATAGAAAATTAAAATAGATAGACAGATATATAGATTGCCGTGCAAAAGTTTATAAGTGTTATGGTGAAACACACCTATTCTATAGTAAATAGACTCTCCCACCTAATTTAAGTAGGAGTAGTAAGCGGAACGAGGGTCTGTCGATGTTGGACGATAGTAGTCGACAGTTAGTCGAATACGAAAGTAGTCAGCGACCTGGCAAGTTTACACTGCGTAACACCTATTATGTCAAGTTCCTAACGTTTTGTACGTCGAACCTATTAGGACCGACTTTAGCACAGATACTAGCCTCCACGGCGAAAATAACTCCACAACAATAAAACATTAAAAAATGTTTTTCTAAGGTATTTCTAATACAGCATTAATTAAACTTTTACTTGTCGTAAAACATATATTTAGGTATTCAGTCAATCAATCAAATTTTATAAAAGTCTTCAAAAATGTATCGCACCAGGGACAAACGATATTTAGTAACTCAAAAGTTTACAACAGACTTTTTTGTTTGGTTGCAACATCTTTATTCATAAAAGTGTTAAAATGTTAATAGAAGGTTTCAAATAAGGATGGGGTTATTTTTTAGAACGTTCCAGATTAATTTTAGGATTACTTGTTTAGAAATGATTAAAAATATTGCATCATTCTTTTTCTGTCAGTCCTTTAAAGAAAATTCGGTAAAGCGAAATTATTGATTAAGACTTCCGTAAAAATATTGTTGGTCGGCAAATAGTCTACAGCAGAAAGTAATGGCAACCTACTGCTGGATAATCTTCTGCCCAGTCAGTCATGTCTCTTTCGAGACATGATCGTCCAAGCGTGTTTCACGTTTGGCACTTAATTGACTGACTGTAAAATTTGGCTTCGCACTGGAGATAGATAGATAGATAGATAGATAGATAGATAGATAGATATGAACAGACTGGATAGATAGATAGATAGATAGATAGATAGATAGATAGATAGATAGATACATATGAACAGACTGAATAGAATAGATAGATAGATAGATAGATAGATAGATAGATAGATATGAACAGTTGTAGATAGATAGATAGATAGATAGATAGATAGATAGATAGAACAGACTGACAGATAGATAGATAGATAGATAGATAGATAGATATGAACAGACTGACAGATAGATAGATAGATAGATAGATAGATAGATATGAACAGACTGACAGATAGATAGATAGATAGATAGATATGAACAGACTGACAGATAGATAGATAGATAGATAGATATGAACAGACTGACAGATAGATAGATAGATAGATAGATAGATAGATATGAACAGACTGACAGATAGATAGATAGATAGATAGATAGATAGATAGATATGAACAGACTGACAGATAGATAGATAGATAGATAGATAGATAGATAGATGATCAGATAGATAGATAGATAGATAGATAGATATGAACAGACTGACAGATAGATAGATAGATAGATAGATAGATAGATATGAATAGATAGATAGATAGATAGATAGATAGATAGATATGAACAGACTGACAGATAGACAGATAGATAGATAGATAGATAGATAGATAGATAGATAGATATGAACAGACTGACAGATAGATAGATAGATAGATAGATAGATAGATAGATATGAACAGACTGACAGATAGATAGATAGATAGATAGATAGATAGATAGATATGAACAGACTGCAGATAGACAGATAGATAGATAGATAGATAGATATGAACAGACTGCGATAGATAGATAGATAGATAGATAGATAGATAGATATGAACAAACTGAGATAGATAGATAGATAGATAGATAGATAGATATGAACAAAGTGAGACAGATAGATAGATAGATAGATAGATAGATAGATAGATAGATAGATATGAACAAACTGAGACATATAGATAGATAGATAGATAGATAGATATGAACAAACTGAGACAGATAGATAGATAGATAGATAGATATGAACAAACTGAGACAGATAGATAGATAGATAGATAGATAGATATGAACAAACTGAGACAGATAGATAGATAGATAGATAGATAGATATGAACAAACTGAGACAGATAGATAGATAGATAGATAGATAGATAGATAGATAGATATGAACAAACTGAGACAGATAGATAGATAGATAGATAGATAGATAGATAGATATGAACAAACTGAGACAGATAGATAGATAGATAGATAGATAGATAGATAGATAGATAGATAGATATGAACAAACTGAGACAGACAGATAGATAGATAGATAGATAGATAGATAGATATGAACAAACTGAGATAGATAGATAGATAGATAGATAGATAGATAGATATGAACAAACTGAGATAGATAGATAGATAGATAGATATGAACAAACTGAGATAGATAGATAGATAGATAGATAGATAGATAGATAGATAGATAGATATTAACAAACTGAGACAGATAGATAGATAGATAGATAGATAGATAGATAGATATGAACAAACTGAGACAGATAGATAGATAGATAGATAGATAGATAGATAGATAGATATGAACAAACTGAGATAGATAGATAGATAGATAGATATGAACAAACTGAGATAGATAGATAGATAGATAGATAGATAGATAGATAGATAGATATGAACAAACTGAGATAGATAGATAGATAGATAGATAGATAGATAGATATGAACAAACTGAGATAGATAGATAGATAGATAGATAGATAGATAGATAGATAGATATGAACAGACTGACAGATAGATAGATAGATAGATAGATAGATAGATAGACATGAACAGACTGACAGATAGATAGATAGATAGATAGATAGATAGATAGATAGATGGCGATGAAAATTATTCCAAATTCACAGTATCAGGCAGTTAAGTGCCATGCTTTGGGCAATCATTTCTCTTTCGAGACATGACTGACTGGGCAGCAGATTATCCCGCAGTTATTTACCATTGCTTTCTGCGGTAGACTCGTTGCCAGCCAAGGCTATAGAACCCAATTTGTCCTATTATTAAACCAATAACTGGAAGGAAAAAGGCGGATAACCACTGCTAGTAGATAACCACTGCTAGTGGTGAACTGCTAGACAGCAGTATAATATTTAGCTTTCTCTCCACTTGAGTCAAAATGTAGCACAAGGCCATTTTAATGTGGGAGATCCGAGCTATAGATAGATAGATAGATAGATAGATAGATAGATAGATAGATATGAACAGTTGTAGATAGATAGATAGATAGATAGATAGATATGAACAGACTGACAGATAGATAGATAGATAGATAGATAGATAGATAGATAGATAGATAGATAGATATGAACAGACTGACAGATAGATAGATAGATAGATAGATAGATAGATATGAACAGACTGACAGATAGATAGATAGATAGATAGATAGATAGATAGATAGATAGATATGAACAGACTGATAGATAGATAGATAGATATGAACAGACTGATAGATAGATAGATAGATAGATATGAACAGACTGACAGATAGATAGATAGATAGATAGATAGATAGATAGATAGATATGAACAGACTGCGATAGATAGATAGATAGATAGATAGATATGAACAAACTGAGATAGATAGATAGATAGATAGATAGATAGATAGATAGATAGAACAAACTGAGATAGATAGATAGATAGATAGATTGATATGAACAAACTGAGATAGATAGATAGATAGATAGATAGATAGATAGATAGATAGATATGAAAAAACTGAGACAGATAGATAGATAGATAGATAGATAGATAGATATGAACAAACTGAGACAGATAGATAGATAGATAGATAGATAGATATGAACAAACTGAGACAGATAGATAGATAGATAGATAGATAGATAGATAGATAGAACATACTGAGATAGATAGATAGATAGATAGATAGATAGATAGATAGATAGATATGAACAAACTGAGATAGATAGATAGATAGATAGATAGATAGATACATAGATAGATATGAACAAACTGAGATAGATAGATAGATAGATAGATAGATAGATAGATAGATAGATATGAACAAACTGAGATAGATAGATAGATAGATAGATAGATAGATAGATAGATAGATAGATATGAACAAACTGAGATAGATAGATAGATAGATAGATAGATATGAACAAACTGAGATAGATAGATAGATAGATAGATATGAACAGACTGACAGATAGATAGATAGATAGATAGATAGATAGATATGAACAGACTGACAGATAGATAGATAGATAGATAGATAGATATGAACAGACTGCGATAGATAGATAGATAGATAGATAGATAGATAGATAGATAGAAATGAACAAACTGAGACAGATAGATAGATAGATAGATCGATAGATAGATAGATAGATATGAACAGACTGCGATAGATAGATAGATAGATAGATAGATAGATAGATAGATATGAACAAACTGAGACAGATAGATAGATAGATAGATAGATAGATAGATATGAACAAACTGAGACAGATAGATAGATAGATAGATAGATAGATAGATAGATATGAACAAACTGAGACAGATAGATAGATAGATAGATAGATAGATAGATAGATAGATAGAACAAACTGAGACAGACAGATAGATAGATAGATAGATAGATAGATATGAACAAACTGAGACAGATAGATAGATAGATAGATAGATATGAACAAACTGAGACAAATAGATAGATAGATAGATAGATAGATAGATAGATAGATATGAACAAACTGAGATAGATCGATAGATAGATAGATAGATAGATAGATAGATAGATAGATAGATATGAACAAACTGAGATAGATCGATAGATAGATAGATAGATAGATAGATAGATAGATAGATATGAATAAACTGAGATAGATCGATAGATAGATAGATAGATAGATATGAACAAACTGAGATAGATCGATAGATAGATAGATAGATAGATAGATAGATAGATAGATAGATAGATATGAACAAACTGAGATAGATAGATAGATAGATAGATAGATAGATAGATAGATAGATGGCGATGAAAATTATTCCAAATTCACAGTATCAGGCAGTTAAGTGCCATGCGTGATACACGCTTTGGGCAATCATTTCTCTTTCGAGACATGACTGACTGGGCAGCAGATTATCCCGCAGTTATTTACCATTGCTTTTTGCGGTAGACTCGTTGCCAGCCAAGGCTATAGAACCCAATTTGTCCTATTATTAAACCAATAACTGGAAGGAAAAAGGCGGATAACCACTGCTAGTAGATAACCACTGCTAGTGGTGAACTGCTAGACAGCAGTATAATATTTAGCTTTCTCTCCACTTGAGACAAAATGTAGCACAAGGCCATTTTAATGTGGGAGATCCGAGCTATAAAGCTCATGCATAAATTGAATGTCTACTTTTCCTCAAACGATACTCTATCCTTCGAGCCTCGTCTGTGTTACTCTCCACAGAAAGTCCGACAATGACAGGAAAGCGAGTGAGCTACGTTAATCGCTAGACAGCCATATCCTACCTCACATTAGTGTCCAGTGTATTTTGAGGTTACGTATATAACAGCATGAAACTGTCTCTTTTCCTACCCTCAGTGTTTTTTTTTTTAATCATTTCACTCCAAGCAAGGCATTCCACTGCCACTATTGCGCATGGGGCTACAGAGGGGAAGGTAAAGAGAAGGAGTGGTTAGACATAGGGAATGTCAGGAGGAAGGTGATAGATGGGTAAGGATAGATACCGAGGATGAGGGTTGGGTACATGGGAAGAGTGTTTGATACAATAGGAGCAAGTTAGTGTGTTAGGAGGTGTCTATTGACCTTACATTTAAACTCCTGGAGATTGTAGCCATCGGGGAAGCAATCATGTGGAAGGGAATTCCACAGTCGGGAAGTGCGAGGAAAGAAACTGTTGGAGTAGAAGTTGCGGTTGCATTTTTTCGGTTTCACTGTAAAAGGGTGGGATCTAGTTGTTAATCTAGTATCTCGTGCAAATTCTTATCTTGGGGGCACCAGTGATCTAAGTTCATCGGAGCAGAAGCCGTGAAAGTATTTATAGAAGAGACACAGGGAAGCCACGTTGCGCCTGTGGGAGAGAGACTGCAGGCGGTCTGCCAAGTCGGTATCTATTACATTGCAGACCCTCCTCTGTACCTTATCGAGAAGCCCGAGGAGAATAGCAGGGGCACCCGACCAGATATGGCAGCAGTATTCAATGCACGGGCGGGTTAACGGATAAATAACAAGGTTTGAATTGAATGTTAACCAGATCAAATGAATGATGAATTTAATCTTTTTAAAAAGGCGAAAGAATTCCCTTTAATATATTTCCTATTAACAGTCATGGAAATATACAGATGAGGAATGAAAAAGCTATAGAGAGACATTGTCACACACGTCCAAAAATGATATGGCGGTTTTATATTTGAAAAAAGAAAAATTAAAAGCTGCGAATTGGTTTTGTCAAAAAAGCAAAACTTTATGCAAATGAATATGTTTTATTCCCTATTCGTGTGATTTCAAAAGATTTTTTTTAATCCTATCATCCCGAGCAAGGCGGTAACGCCACTGATGTGCAGGGGGCTACATAAGAGTGAAGAGATTGGAAAAGAGAAAACCAGAAACCGCATCCTAAACAAGAAACAAGGGATGGTCCTCTTCACCTGTTCAATAGATGTGGGTGGAGTGTGAACCGGGCGATAGTTTAGTCTATCTACTCCAATTGAAAAAAAAAAAACAAAGTGAGAAGATTAGAAAAGAGAAAACCGGAAACCGCATCCTAAACAGGAAACAAGGGATGAGCCTCTTCACCTGTTCACTAGATGAGGGTGGAGTGTGAACCGGGCGATAGTTTAGTCTATCTACTCCAATAGTCTATCTACTTTAATTATTTAGTCTGATGCAGGAAGTATTCTGCGAGATATGGGAAACTGTTGATAACTAAAGCTTTTTCTCGTCAGACTCCATCTTGCACATGATATATCTACCATTCGAGCGTGACTTGAATACTGTTGCTACAATCTCCAAGAATTTAAATTAAAAGTCAATAGTCATCTCCTATCTCACTCACCTCATCCTCTCTCTCATGTTCTTTTCTCCGTTCACTCCACTCTCATCAGTGTTCTCATCCTTCTCTTACCCACTTCCTGACAGCCCTCTATAACCTATCACTCTTTCTCATAATTTTCCTCCAATGTAACCCCCTGTAAAACAGTGACAGTAAAATGCCTTGCTTGGGGCGATATGATTATTAAAAAAAATTTTTCAATACTATTATTATGTGGATATAAAGGGAGGGATCAATTTAACATCAAAATCAATATATAAACTGAGCCCTCACTTTATGGCCATATTCATCCTTTTCTTACCCACTTCCTGACATCCCCTATAACCTCAAACACTTTCTCATAACTTTCCTTCTATGTAACCCCCTGCAAAACAGTGGCAGTAAAATGCCTTGCTTGGGGAGATATGATTATTAAAAAAAAATTTCTATACTATTATTATGTGGATATAAAGGGAGGGATCAATTTAACATCAAAATCAATATATAAACTGATCCCTCACTTTATGGCCATATTCATTCTTTTGTTACCCACTTCCTGACATCCCCTATAACCTCACACACTTTCTCATAACTTTCCTTCTATGTAACCCCTGCAAAACAGTGGCAGTAAAATGCCTTGCTTGGGGTGATATGGTTATAAAAAAAAAATTGGTTTGGTACTTCTGCTATTAACCTTGACGTTATCGGCAAATTCAGAAAAACGATCTGCAGTGTAATTTTTTTTTTTAATTATATCGCCTCGAGCAAGGCGGTAACGCCACTGATGTGTAGGGGGCTACGTAAGAGTGAAAAGATTTGAAAAAGAGAAAACCGGAAACCACATCCTAAACAGGGAACAAGGGATGAGCATCTACACCTGTACAATAGACGTGGGTGGAGTGTGAACCGGGCGATAGTTTAGTCTAATGCTAAAAAAAAAAAGAGCACCATGATGCTATTCACGCCGATGGAAATTAGAAAACGGAATGCTCTACTTCTTGGTTTTCGTGCCGAAAGCTCCAATCCGTACATTCTGATGTATTACAGTTTTTTCTCACGCTGTAATACATGTTCTACGTTCATGGTACGACTCCGAGTACATGCGATCATCAGGTACATATTAAAAACTGACTTTATACTAATAAATATGCAACAGGCACTGTTAAAAAGCAAACATGCGGCAAGAATTTTCATATCTGGTAGCATAGTTTAATAACCGGTAGTAAAACGAATGAACTGAGCCGACGCTGCCTCGCTGTTGTCTCCCTTTCTCTCTCTCCATGAACGTGACAGGAGGAATCTATCTATCTATCTATTTTTTTTTAATCGTATCACCCCGAGCAAGGCGGTAACGCCACTGATGTGCAGGGGGCTACGTAATAGTGAAAAGATTGGAAAAGAGAAAGCCGGAAACCACATCCTAAACAGGAAACAAGGGATAAGCCTCTTAACCTGTTCAATAGACGTGGGTGGAGTGTGAACCGGGCGATAGATAGATCTATCTACTCCAATTGAACAAAGACAAAAAAACAAAGTGAGAAGATTTGAAAAGAGATAGCCGGAAACCACATATCTATCTATCTATCTATCTATCTATCTATCTATCTATCTATCTATCCCAGTCTCTTCATATCTATCTATCTATCTATCTATCTATCTATCTATCTATCTATCTATCTCACACCCTGACTCTGGAATAATGGGAGACTTTGAAAAATAGTAGCTACTCTGGCATGTACACATCGCTCATTCAATAATGAATTAGAGCACTCTGGCTATTGGGCGTGTATAATGATAAAATACGCGCTAAAATGTTTGTCTTCTTCAACCGAACGCCCATAGCCTAGAGGTAAAATCGCGGACTGTCGCCAATTCGGTCGGGTTTCAATCCTGAGTTAAAAAGCAATCGGAGTCTAACCGTACTGATGAGCTGTGAAACAGATCTGCCTGCAGATGACTATATATATATTGCAACAAAGTTATAGAACTCGTAGTTTTTTTTTTTTACCTGCTGTTCATGCATTTACTTTTATAAAGAGTGTTCGATACAACGTCGAGCGTTATATTGTAATGGTTGTTACAATGGTTTATAAATTCATCGTATCACTATACAAAAATTTTTGCGTTTCGAAGCTGCTTTACGCTCTTCTCATTGGGTGATAAGTTTAACCAATACAATATATATATATATATATATATATATATATATATATATATATACAATGGTCTTTATTAAAATACAATGGATTTCAGTTTATATAAGAATTTGTTCTTTTTTCATTCTTTTTCGTTTTTCTTTTCAGGTAGATGTTAAAAATGAGTTTAATAAAAATGTCAATACCGCAAGAGAAAGTGCAAAGCTTGTACTGGTTCATAGAGTGCAAATCAGACACACAGCTCCAACGCTATTTCAGTAAAAAGTATGAAAAATTACAAAAGCTAAAAAAAAAGAAGAAAAAAAATCGTCATTTTAGCATTCATGAGTGTCAGGACAAGTTTATAAAAAAACGCTGTTGAGCATCACGTCCAAATGTTTTGCTTGCAACAAATGGTAGCTACGTGAAAATGTTCTTAACGAATCAGTCAGTTAAGTGCCATACGTGAAACACGCTTGGGTGATCATGTCTCGAAAGAATGTCCGGGTAATTCATGTCTCTTTCGAGACATGACTGACTGGACAGTAGCTTGCCATTGACTTCTTCGGTAGACTGGTTTCCAGCCAAGGCTATAGAACCCAATCTGTCCTGTTGTTTAACCCATAACTGGAGAAAAGCGACTGATTAATACCTTTCCCAAGGATATTTACGCGTAAGTGAATGCAAGGGATTCAACTGGAATTTGAACTCGGCTTTACCGATTTCTCTTTCCGAGCCGATATCCACTGCACCACAACGCACATCCTCTTAATGAATAAATGTTTAAAAAATAAATTTTTCAATAAAGCTTTATTTATTTACATGTTTTTATATATATATATATATATATATATATATATATATATATATATATATATACCCAGACAGCTAATATTCATCCCAAGGTGTTTGATTCGAAAGAGCCAACACAACAGGGCCTCTCTGTTTAATATTTTATTGTATTTTTCCAATGTACGAATAAGGTATTGTATGTTGCGATTAAAATTATGGATAAACTACCCGACATTCAGGTTGAGTTGTTGTTTTGTTCAGGTACTTTTGACTGCCTCACTCATGGGAAAGTGATTGAATCGCATTAGAAATTTCACGGACTTTGCAACGTTGAGATCGCTTGCTGAGATTCGAAATCTGATCTTGCGATTAGAAAGTGAACGCTATAACAATTCGGAAAGTGAAAGTAAATATTCAACCAATTAAATGATAGCCGACCATAAAAATGACCACTCAATAGTGCCCTCTTAGAAATCCTAACCAAAAGATATGCCCAACCGATAAAAAGATAAAACATACATTCCAACAAATAATACCATTAATCAACAATTTCACACTTACACACCAAATTCCTCAAAAGTCTAATGATCTAAACGAGACATTCACTTAATCACCAATAACCCCAACCAACCCCCACGACAACAACGAACCAAATATAAACAGAGAATGATTCCAAACCTTTATTTCCCCTGAGGAAGTGTTTAAATCCAAACACTGAAACAAACATGTGATTGTAGGGAAAAGGACATATATAGAAGAAATTATGTACATGTTCTAAAACATAATTTATAATATATATATATATATATATATATATATATATATATATATATATATATATGAAGTATTGCACATAGAGTGCTGGCGTTAATATTACTTGTTGTACTATAGCAGAACTATTATTTATTATTGGTATAAAAAAAGCACTAAAAATACATGAGGATAAACTAACAATATCGGAACAATAACACCACTGAAAATGGCCAGTGAAGTCGCTGAAAGTGCTTGAAAATTCTACTAAAATTATGGATCATTCTTACATTCCTTATCTTTAGCAAAAAGGAAAAACGTAAGAATACTGGGAAAATTAAAGCAAAAATTAATAAAATCTTCCTCGTTGGTCGTTTTAACGAAACACGTATAAAAGAAAGATTGCTGCCCAAAATATAAATTAATATATATATATTAACAAATATGCACACACACACACACACACACACACACACACACAGATACACACACAGATACACACACACACACACACACAGATACACACACCCACAGAGAAGTGTGTGTGTGTGTGTGTGTGTGTGTGTATTGCGTCATGGAAAATACATTCATCTAAACAATATTTTATTATTTCGAAATTCCCCTTACTAGTTTTTGAAGTCTTTGTGTTTTAATCACATTATTCAGGCATCTTTGTATTAGTTTCCTGGTGAGAAATTGTCTTTGTCCAACCTTACATGTCTTTGACATTCACGTGTGTTAGTCTGGAATTTCCTCTTCTTTTTTTTTTCTTTTTTTGTTACACCGACATAACGTATCCTATTTTTTTTTTTTACCTTTATATTTTCTACGTTTTTTTTTTTCTAGGTCAACGCTGTTGGGAAATAAGGCTGGGGAATTTTTATAACTGATTCGGTCTGGATCGGTTTGGGGTAGTGGAGATCGGTCGCTTCACTTTGAAAAAGCGGAGGAATTAATAAGACGCAGTTGCAGTGAAGAAGAAAGAAATAGTGTCGGCGATAGGGTGAGCGGGGAAAATGTTAAACTAAAAAGTAGAATCTTTTGGTTGCGCGGGTAAACCATTGACTAACAAAACGTAACTGGTGCGTCTTTCTATGACAGCCCGATATCTGTCGCTTTTGAAGATTAAGTAAAACGTAGATCGCATCAAGATGAATGTGGAAGCATGCGTAAGGATTTTGCTTATCTTCGGCATTGGGGTGTGTGCGCTGGCGGCTCTGTGTGTGTGTGTGTGTGTGTGTGTGTGTGTGTGTGTATGTGTGTGTGTGTATGTGTGCATACTAATTTCGTGATACGTTGGCTACTCTCAAAGGTGTTTAACTTTCTAGGACAAAAATATCGAGGAAAAAGGTTTTTTTTAATTTTTATTTGTTAGAAATACAAAATAGAAACAAATGGAGAGAAAAGAAATATTCGAAGAAGTTTCTTGTTGCTTTTATATAAGAAATTAATGTAGGTACCTCGACTAAATCGCTAAAAAAAAAAACCAAAAAAAAACCAGCTTAGTATGAATAATAAAGACCCCAAACTTTAAAAAAAAAACGATCTTTTCCATCAGAATGTTTATATTATTATTAAGCGGAAACATCAAAGTAATTTTAATTATTCTTAAATATGTTTAATCCCTTCTAACATGTTCGAAATTTTGGCAGAAAATCTTGTTTTAATTTGAGTTAGCGGGTAACCAAAACGTTATGAGAGGAAAACGTAATATTCATCAGTCACTTTTTTTCCGTTGACAAACACATTAATTTGGAAATACTCGCAAAAATCAAATAATTGTCGGATTTTAATGAACCTTTCAGTACTCATTCACAAATGAATTAAATTATTTTTGAAATTAGTATTTTTTTAAAAAATCTTGGTAAAAATATAATTTTTTTACATACTTTACCCCCGCCTCCACGTAAATCCATGAAATTTTAATAAAAATTTTACTTTGTTGCGGTAAATGTTTTTTAGTTAAACGCAGGACTCATTGGGGAATATCTAGTTGTTTATTAATTTGGTATCTGTATCCAAAAATCTGCCCCGAAGAGTAAAATAAAAATAACCAATAAAACTCTGATATTATTTAATTTCATAAACTTTTAATTGCTTGAATAAATAATAAAAATTAAGGATATTATAGTCTGATAAAAAAAAAAAATTCGATTACTAATAAAATTTTTAAAAAATTGTTTTCATTTTATTTTTAATTATAATAATTTATAAAGTTTCAAAAATATTTTTTAAATATTTCAAATAGTTGTTGCGGTTAGATTTTTAAGTTAATAATTGAAGATTATATTGCCTATCGAAAATTAAAAAGTTAAATACAAATCGTTTGGTCTTCATATTTTTAAAATAATTAAGTTTTTTTTGTGTATTTGAAATTTTTTTTTTTTGCATGGTCTATAATTGGAGTAGATAGATCTATCTATCGCCCGGTTCACACTCCACCCACGTCTATTGAACAGGTGAAGAGGCTCATCCCTTGTTTCCTATTTAGGATGTGGTTTTCGACTTTCTCTTTTCCAATCTTTCCACTCTTGTCTCTTTTTTTTTTTTCAATTGGAGTAGATAGATTAAACTATCGCCCGGTTCATACTCCACCCACGTCTGTTGAACAGGTGAAGAGGCTCATCCCTTGTTCACTGTTTAGGATGTGGTTTCCGGCTTTCTCTTTTCCAATCTTTTCACTTTTACGTAGCCCCCTACACATCAGTGGCGTTACCGCCTTGCTCGGGGTGATACGATTAAAAAAAAATTTTTTTCTATGGGCAAATTAGAATACATAACGATCAGGGTTTTCGGCCTATCACGTTAAATACACCAGTTCTCGCTCGATCACCTAAGTTAAGCAACGTTGAGCTTGGTCAGTACATAGATGGGTGACCGCTTAGGAATACCAGGTGCTTTAAGCGTTTAGTAACGGATGTGCGTGCTTACGGCCTATCACAATGAATACACTGGTTCTCGCTCGATCACCTAGGTTAAGCAACGTTGAGCCTGGTTAGTACTTAGATGGGTGACCGCTTGAGAATATCAGGTGCTGTAAGCATTTAGTGACGGATGTGCGTTGTGGTGCAGTGGATATCGGCTTGGAAATAGAAATCGGTGAGCCGAGTTCGAATTCCAGTTGAATACCCTGCATTCACTTAAGCACTGGTACCCTTGGGAAAGGTATTAATCTGTCCATTCCCTTCAGTTATGGGTTAAATAACAAGGGTAGGACTTATGGACCCTGATCTTAAAAAACAACAAATCCCAACGAATCTTGATACTCGAAAAGAAAAACTTATTACTAGACACAAAAACTTATATAAACAACAATAAATTGTTGAAAGAAAAAGGTATTACCAGCAATAAATAAATAACATTTAGTTGGCAATAAATGACACACCGAGGTTGATTTGCTATAAAAACAAAACAACAAAACAACCAACCAACCAACCAACCAACCAACCAACCAACCAACATAATGATCAGAATTTGCACCCAAAGTGATAATAAATATCCATTTTGTAGGTTTCTGTGGATGTCAAAAACGAGACAAAGAAAAACATATAAGTATTTAAAGATAAATTTATAGAAAATAGAATGTAATATCTATCTAAATTTATTTATAAATGGAACTTTGTCTGTGTGTGTGTCTGTGTTTGTGTGTCCGTTACCTATAGACTCCGAAACGGCTGAACCGATTTTCTTGAGAATTTACACAGTTGTACTATAAGCGTTTGCGAGTGTTCTTAGCTAGGTTTTGTGTTGAGGTACCCACCAATAAATATCGAAAATCGATAATCGAAAAAATCGGGTCATAGAAGTAGTGGTCCGATTTTAATCAAATTTGATACACTCATAGACAAAGACATAAGAAACGATATTCAGAAGTTTCAAGGTTGCAGTTCTTACAGTAGTGCAGAAAATTTGATATCGATACCAGGAAATCAAAATTTGACTTACATCCATTCATTTTTCTTTCAGTCTACGGTTTCGCTTTAACTGGAAACAACTATTGCTTTTTAGTCTTTCGTGCCAACGTCCAAAGAGTCTGAGCTCATCGACCATGAATTAGTTTCAAAGCTTTCATTACACCCGAGCAACGCCGGGCTATACTGCTAGTAGTGAAATAGTCGTTTCCGTACAGAGAACATTTGGCATTCATTGACTGATAATGGTCGATAAGTAAATTAAACACAGTGATAAAGAGACGACAATAAATAACAGGAAAGATGGTGAGATGAAAAGAAAGAAGAGGAATAATATAGCAAATTGGGAGTCAAAAGGTCAATCAATATAAGGAAGGCAATAAGTTAATCAACATAAGAAAAGGAGAATGAAAAAAGGAAAGAATAAAAGAGAAAGAAAGAAAGAAAGACGAGCGTGACGAACAAAGGAATTATAAAAACGGACACAGCAACAAAAGCACGGAGAGAGAGAGAGAGAGAGAGAGAGAGAGAGAGAGAGAGAGAGAGAGATTAAAAATGCTTGTGATTCCTGGCTGTGATAGGTTTATACAAGTTCAGGAACATTTAAGCGAAATTCATGCGACCGGAACTGCTTCAGTTTTAAATTTTTTTCGGTTTTTAGAATACAGTCAGTCAGAATATCCTGTAGTAGGTTGTCATTACTTTCTGCGGTAGACTGTTTGCCAGCCAAGGCTATACAAACCAACCTGACCTGTTATTTATCCCATAACTAAAGGGAGAAGAGATAGATTATATTACATTACTATATTAAGTATAATTAGTGGGGGATCAGTTTAATATTTCATAACAATAGAAAACCGATCCCTCACTTTATGCCCAGTAAAAGTTTTAATTATGTTTCCATCTATTATATTCAGTCAGTCAGTTAAGTGTCATACGTGATACACGCTTTGGGCGATCATGTCTCTTTCGAGAGATGAAAGACTGGGCGGAAGATTATCCCGCAGCAGGTTGTCATTACTTTCTACGGTAGACTATTTGCCAGCCAACGCTATAAAACCCAATTTGTCCTGTTATTTAACCCATAACTGAAAGGTAGGTACGGATGAATACCTTTCCTAATGGTATTTGCGCGTAAGTGAATGCACAAGAATTCAATTGGAATTCGATCTCGGCTCCCCGATCTTTTGTTCCGAGCCGATATCTACTGCACAACGACGTACATACTTATGCAATTTGTATATAGCATCTATAACATAAAACGGCTTGAAAATGGAACCCAAGCACAGACAATATTCTTTTACAGTTCATAACAGAGCTTATATCTGCACTCTGAGTGTATACTTCTTCTATGTGCCCTGTCCCTTCAGAACGTAGGCGTTCATGGCTTTCCACGTCTCCCTATCCCTGGTGGCTCTTAGCATGCCTTCTCCTGTTATACCATGCAACCTTCGTTCCATCATCCACCTGATTAGGTCCTTCAAATATGTTAACCGTAGCTTTTCCTGTCTCTTTTTCCCTCTATCTGGCCTATTAGTATCAGGTTCTACAAGCCTTCCTTCCTCATTGCATATCCCAGGAACTTCAGCTGTATCTTCCTGATGCTCAGTATTAATTTCCTTTTTGTTTCCATCCTTCTCAAAACCTCATCATTGCTCACATGCTCAGTCCATGATATCCGCAGCATCCTTCTGTAGAACAACATTTCAGCTGCTTCAAGTTTTTCCTTCATCTTCAAAGATATTGTCCAACATTCTCTCCCATATTGAAGAACTGACATTACATAGCAATCTAGTACTCTCCTCTTTGTTTCTAGTGAAATTGTCCTGTTTCTTAATACTTTACTCAACTTCTGGAATGCTTCTTTCGCCATGACAATTCGCCTTCGGATCTCTGTGTCGTACTTTCCATCTTCTGTTATAACACTTGTCAGGTATTTAAATTGTTGTACCTGCTTGATTCTAGTATTACCGACCTGTATTTGGCATATTGGGCTGCCTTTTTTACTGACGATCATGCATTCGGTTTTCTTGCAGTTTATTTGTAGTCCTTTCTTATCACTCTCTTCAGCTACCTTCTGTAGGAGGTCTTGCAGTTTCCTTTCTGTGTCTGCTATCAGCACTAAAAGATGTATTTCATACTATTTTTTAGTATTTATTGCTAAGTGAATAATTGCAAATGAAAATAGAATTGTTCTTTTGTTAATACTGCACAATAACATGTGCATCAAATGAATCTGTGAATATTTAATAATTACCTACATTACAGTTTCATCAAAATAACCTCCTTTTACCTTCACAACGTCTGCACACACTCTGGGCATTATTGCCACAAGATTTTAAAAATAGTCCTCCGACAATTCACTCCAGGTATCCTTTAGGCACCTAACTAAATCCCGAACATTACTAAGCTGTTTCTTCTTACTTCTCCTGTCCAACATATCCCAAGTTCCAATGGTGAGCGGTCTGGTGAGTGAGGTGGCCAACACATAACTTTTAACACTCCAGCAGTTTCTTTTAATTTTAAATAATTCTGGCACAATTTAGAAGTATGTTTTGGGTCGTTATCCTGATGGAGAATGAAATTTTGACCCACAATACGCAATTCCGATGGAAATACATATCTCTGTAAGATTGAATGGTACTGTTCTTTCTTCATAGTCCACTTTACTTCAATCAAGTCACCTGAACTCGTGCCCGCAAAACAGCCCCAAACCATGCAGCATCCATCACGATGTTTCATCGATGACTGTACACACTCATCTTTCACTCGCTACCCAACCCTCCTCTGCACGTACATCTTCCTTTTACCCCCAAACAGTTCGAACTTAGCCTCATCAGTTCCCAACACTTTTCACCACTGTTCTGATGTTCAGTTTTTTTTGTTTCTTTTTTTTGCTCCTTTCCAATGCTTGTTTCTTGTTATTGGCTGGCCGAAACAAAGTCTTCCTGGCTGCCATTCGTCCAAATAACCATTCTATTTTAATTTAGAATTATCCACTTAGCACTAAATACTAAAAATAGTATGAAATACATCATTTAAAAAAAAACTGCGGTGGCGTGATAATTATGCCCTGTAGTGTAGTTTTATGTAAAATTTTAAAAAAATTGTGAACATTGAAATACAGGCAATGGCGCACGGATTTTTAAATAACGAAATTAGGACTTCACGTAAAAATAATGTTTTGTATTTTCCGTATGTGTACCAAAGTACAGCATGACTAATTAGAAAACATATTTACATGTAGCATCAAACATTACTTCTAGATCAGGTGTAGGAAAGTGTAGAGAGAGGTCACATCATCGATGATATCACAGTGAGCGTGAGAAGGGCAATTCGGTAAGCTATCGGTCTCTACCAACAATGTTGTGTTTTGATTAAAATGTGACAACACATACAAGTATTTGTATAAAACCAAAACACGCATTCTGAATAAAAAGTTGGCCTTTTATTTGTAACGCTATAATACAATATTCATGCTACAAGCAGCCGTTTCTGAAACTGCTTTCTGAAATTTTCCATTGGTGGCAAGTCATGAATCGCAAAAAATAAAACGGTTTCGCAGGTTTTCGTGTTTAGTATTTTCAGATAAAGGTTACTCAACCTGTAAGTATATGAGTAAAATAAGTAAAGGAAAAAGTGACTTTTATCTAACATGTTTCACTTTAACAAGCTTCTTCAGAGATTTGATAAGGACGAATGATTTAAAAATCTGAGAGACAGTATTTTGAAATGAGGTATAGTTTCAAACATCAGATACGTGTTCTAAGTGAAACATGTCAGATTAAAGACACATTTTTCCTACTTGTTCCTTATTTATTCTATTAATCTTGTCGGATTTTGATCCATATATATATATATATATATATATATATATATATCACCCCGAGCAAGGCAGTAACGCCACTGATGCGCAGGAAGCTACGTAAGAGTGAAAAAATTGGAAAAGAGAAAGCCGGAAACCACATCCTAAACAGGGAACAAGAGATGAGCCTCTTCACCTGTTCAATAGACGTGGGTGGAGTGTGAACCGGGCGATAATTTAGTCTATCTACTCCAATTGAAGTAAAAAAAAAAAGAAAATAGTGAAAAGATCGGAAAAGATTGGAAAAGAGAAAGCCGGAAACCACATCCTAAACAGGGAACAAGGGATGAGCTTCTTAACCTGTTCAATATACATGCGTGGAGTGTGAACTGGGCGATAGTTTAGTCTAACTACTCCAATTAAAAAAAAAAGAAAAGAGTGAAAAGATTGGAAAAGAGAAAGCCGGAAACCACATCCTAAACAGGGAACCAGGGATGAGCCTCGTCACCTGTTTAATAGACATGGGTGGAGTGTGAGTCGGGCGATAGTTTAGTCTCTACTCCAATTGAAAAAAAAAGTGAGAAGATTGGAAAAGTGAAAGCCGGAAACCACATCATAAACAGGGAACAAGGGATGAGCCTCTTCACCTGTTCAATAGACGTGGGTGGAGTGTGAACCGGGCGATAGTTTAGTCTATCTATTCCAAATATGTAGGAATAGCGTAAGTAAAAAACAAGTTGCAAAAAAGTGTCTTTAATCTAACATGTTTCACTCATAATCTAAATTAGTTTTTTTTACCTCCATGTAATTTTTGTCTATTTAAATTTTACTCATGGAAAATTAAAGAATCGTACCCTAATAATATAAGATATAACTCCCATAAACATCAAGTGAACAAAAACTCAAATCTCTTAAAATGCGCCTGATGATTGCGTAACACATGAAGCTCTTAGCCATATCACCGACTTAGGAAAATATATTTATATTTAAGAATATATATAACTAGCATCAAAGCCCGGCGTTGCCCGTGCAACTCAGAACATTTTTTAATTAGATGATTAATGCAGCGTAATGCGCCGCCTCACTTCAAAACTCAGTTATATAAAAAAATAATTATATAAAAAATCAATGTTTCAAAATTGTTAAAAAATTTCATTAAAAATAGATTTTCTTTTGTTTTGAGTAAACGTGAGTTGATGTTTTGTGTGGCATTGTAAATAACATTGCGTTTGTTTTTGTTTAAAAATTACGGTGGAAAATATTTACATTTTTTGTTGAGTAAATGAATTTCAGAAAATTTCGAAGAATATTTAAAAATGTAGACATTTAATTTTAAAGGAAAAAGTTACATTAATGCCACACGAATTACAGACAGTGGATTTCCTGCATTAAATATTTATCGAAAAAAAAGCTTTATTTTTTTTTAGTTTTATTTTCTGAAGTATGAAATATTAAATTTGGAAAAGAAAAGACTTAAATAATTAAATTAACCATTGGCACTTTTTTTTTTACATATTTTTTTTTTGTTTGAAAAAACACTGTTTTTTTAAAAAAATATATATCTTTTGTTTCAAAATTACGGGAAAAATATTCACATTTTTTTTACCAAATTAATTTTTAAATCGTCGGAATAAAAATGAAATATAAAGGCTCATTTTTTAGTCGCGTTTGACACGTGTGATTTGATTTCTGTGACGTAATCTAGCAACCATCTAAGATCTTTGATGTTTTCCGGACAAAATATAAACAACTGGTTCCATTGGCTAAAAAGTGCGAAGGGTAAAAATTGCTGAACTTAAACTCAAAAAGTATGTGTTGACCTGGCTTCACTGTAGATATGTGTCTGTAAAAAGTTTGAATGGCGTAGCTTAAAAAATGTAGGCGTTCATAGATTACAGTCACACACAGACTCACAGATTTTCCTTTATATATATATAGATCATGTGTCGAATCCGAAACGCCGTACGTCACTTCCGCCTCGCCCAACACTCCCGCCAAAAAAAAAAACGAAAAAATAAAAATAAAAGAACAAACAAATAAACTGAATACTTGTCTTTCCAAGAATAACATTAAAAAGAAAAATGAATTTAAACATCAGGCAAAAAAGATTCATCTGTAAATAGCATTGACTAAATTTGTCTCATGACAATACGAGAAATGGCAAGATGGCGGTATGGAGGTAGAGAGAAAATTGGAAAGAAGTGGGGAGAATTAAAAAATGAGGGAGTGAGGGCTGAAGAAAAATTAGGAAGGGTGAAGATAGAAAGAAAATGAGAAAGGAATTGGAGATTATTGTGGAAGTTTAAGGGCAGCCCAAAATGCCAAATACAGGTTGGGGATACCAGAATCAAGCAGGTTCAAAAATTTAAATACCTGGGAAGCGTTATAACAGAAGACAGGAAGTGCAACACAGAAATCCGTAGGCGAATTGGCATGGCGAAAGAAGCATTCCAGAAGTTGAGTAAAGTATTAAGAAACAGGAGAAATTCACTAGAAACAAAGAGGAGAGTACTAGATTGCTATGTAATGTCAGTTCTTCAATATGGCAGAGAATGTTGGACAATATCTTTGAAGATGAAGGAAAAACTTGAAGCAGCTGAAATGTTGTTCTATAGAAGGATGCTGCGGATTTCATAGACTGAGCATGTGAGCAATGATGGGGTTTTGAAAAGGATGGAAACAAAAAGGAAATTAATACTGAGCATCAGGAAGATACAGCTGAAGTTCCTGGGATATGCAATGAGGAAGGAAGGCTTGGAGAACCTGATACTAACAGGCCAGATAGAGGGAAAAAGAGACAGGAAAAGCTACGGTTAACATATTTGAAGGACCTAATCAGGTGGATGACGGAACGAGGATTGCATGGTGTAATAGGAGAAGGCGTGCACAGAGCCACCAGCGATAGAGAAAGGTGGAAGGCTATGAACGCCTACGTCCTGAAGGGACAACGCACATAGAAGAAGAAGTAGAGTGAAAATGAGAGAAGACATGCGAGAGAAAACCTGGTAATGGGCGGAGAAAGAGCTAGGGAGAAAATAAGGATATCTATATATATCTTAGAGATAGAGAATATGAAGGTAGAGAGGGTAGAGCGAAAATGAGGAAGAAAATCGCTATAGAGATATATGAAGGAGGAAAGGAGACGGAGAGAAAATGGAAGAGAAGGAGAAGGTTTAAGGAAATAGAGGAAGAAAATATGTCGGGAAGCGAGGTTAAAAGACTAGTTGCCGACCAAGGTTTTAGAACCCAATTATTTGACTCATAGCTAGAAAGGCAAGATATGTATTATATTATTATGTAGTAATAAGTGGGAGATCAGTTTATTACTTCATAACAATATAAAACAGATCCCCCACTTTATGCTCAGTAGACGCCTTAATTATAGGTTCAACTATTATATTCAGTCAGTCAGTTAAGTGCCATACGTGATACACGCTTGGGCGATCATGTCTCGAAAGAGACATGACTGACTGGGCAGAAGATTATCCCGCAGTTGGTTGCCATTGCTTTCTGCGGTAGACTGGTTGCCGACCAAGGCTAAAGAACCCAATCTGTCCTGTTATTTAATCCATAACTGGAAGGAATAGACGGATTAATACCTTTCCCAAGGGTATTTGCGCGTAAGTGAATGCAAGGAATTCAACTGGAATTCGAACTCGGCTCTCCGATTTCTCGTTCCGTGTCGATATCTACTGCGCCACAACGCGCATCCGCGATTGATGAATAGGTGTAGAGTAAAAAAGAAGAAGAAAAATGGTGATGGGGAGAAGAGGAGGGATAAAATGTGAAAGGTGGCAAGGAGTAAGAAAATGCAAGAGGAATCGAGTTAGAGAGAAAAACGTCTGATTAATGAGGTTTGAGCGATAATTAAGAAGGGAAAAATGAGAAAAAGAGGGGCTAGAGATACCGAGAGGGTGAGCAGAGTTAAAGACAGTATAAGGGAATATGGAAGGAAGAGAAACACGTGGGTTATAGATAAAATGAAGAAAGAGTGTAGTGGTGGTAAATCAGGTGAGAGGGTGGAGTAAAAAGTTTTATAGATGAACAGATAAATTGAGCGAGGAAGGAGAAAACAAAGAATGAAGTGTGGGAGAAGGTAAATGAGTAATTCTTAGAGATAAAAGAACAGCGAAATGGGGAAAGAGAATAACATGAATGCAACTGGAGTTTTCTTTGTCATGTGTCATGGCCCTTCAGGGCGTAGATGATCATGAACTTCCACTTTCCTTTGTCTCTTGTCGACCTAATATTTTTCCTTTAGTTATCTCTCCGATACCCCGATTCGCCATTCATTTTCTCAAGACCACCAAATATGTCTCGCACAGCTTTACCCTGTCTCTATCCATCCTGTGAGTATTATATTCTTCAAACCCTCCTTCCTCATTACGTGTCACTGGAATCACAACTGTCTCTTCTTGATGTTAAGTATGTTTTCTTTTCGTTTGAATTCCTTTCTAACACCTTGTTGTTGCTTAGTTGCTCGGTCATTGGTATCCTAAGCATCCTTCTGTAGAACCACGTTACTGTTGCTTCGAGCCTCTTCGTCATCCTTGAAGAGATCGTCCATCATTCGCTGACATACAGAAGAACAGATACCACATCGCAGTCGAGCACTCTTTGATTTGTTTCTAACTAGATCTTCCTGTCTCTCAAAACTCTGGTTAGCTTTTCAAATGCATCCTTAGTCATGTTCATGCGTCTTCAAAAGAGACATGACTGGAAGGGCAGAAGATTATCCCACAGTAGGTTGCCATTGCTTTCTGCGGTAGACTGCCTGCCAGCAAAGGCTATAGAACCCAATCTGTCCTATTATTTAATCCATAACTGGGAGGAATATACGGATTAATACCTTTCCCAAGGGTATTTTTCGCGTAAGTGAATGCAATGAATTCAACTGAAATTCGAAATCGGCTCCCCGATTTCTCGTTCCGAGTCGATATCCACTGCACCACAACGCAAATTTTCTGGATATCTCTCCCAAAACTCGCTGTCATTCATTTTCTCAAGCCCATCAAATATGTCTCGCACCGCTTTACCCTGGCTCTCTTTCCTTCTATACGCCCTGTGAGTATTAGATTCTCCAAACCCTATTTCCTCATTACATGTCCCAGGAAGATCAAGCAAAAATACGTGTGTTTTAAGTCTATATAATGTCTATAATTTTAGCTGAAGAGACAGAGAATTCCCGCTGGCTTCTGACTCCTGACGGCCTCTTTGTGTGCGCGACTATCTCCGACTGCGCCTTCACAAGTGTCCCCGATGAAGAATAAAATATAAGATTATATATTTATATACACGTGTTTCTCGGTGTCTGTCCAGATTCAGTGGCGTAATAGTGACTTTCTAATTCCCTTAATTAATCATGTAATATTTTACCTTGAACGGTTGAAGTAATTGATATGTTCATATGGCTTTGGGGAAGGTCAACAAAGGTCAAGTGTGGGTGAAAGATACACCCGGACATAGATAAAAGTCAACCGAGGACAAATGTGATTTGCAGGCATATCCGGTCGTAGATGACGTTAACAAGGCGGCAACCAAAAAAAAAGCAAAATTGCTTGGAAGTTTTAAGACTAAATAAAGTCTAGAATTTCAGGTGAAGATACAGGGAACTCTCCCTAGCTAACGACTCCCGACGCGGGTCCTCGTGTGCGCGGCTTTCTCTGGCTACCATCTTGCTCTACACAGGCCTCATCGAGGAACAATAAAGATATAAGATTATATATTTATATATACCCGTTGTTTGTCCTGATCCAGCGGCAGTATATAACACAAGCAACTATAAAAAGCAAGACACTTCCGGTTTTCATTATCTTCCCTTTCTTTGAACAGCCACAGGGATATACTTTCGAGTATGGGTATATATATATCGCTCATTTCAGTAAAAATGAAATTTGAACACTGTAGCTTTTGGGCGCGTAATATGATATGCGCTAAAATGACTGCCTTCTTCCACCGAACGCCCCGTGGCCCAGGGGTAGAGTCGCCGACTGACGCCAATTCGGTTTCGAGCCTGGGTTGTGTAGCAATCTAACCGTAACCGTAACCATACTGATGAGCTGTGATACAGCGAAACAAATCTGTCTGCGGATGACAATATATATATATATATATATATATATATATATATATATATCACAAACAAGTACGCGTACACTCTCGTGTGCATCCCCAACACAATTCCCAACTTGTAATACTTTCTTTCATTTAAAGCATACACAGGTTGGGAAATCTAAAATCAAGCAAGTACAAAAATTTAAATACCTAGGAGATGGAAAGTGCGACACAGAGATCCGAAGTAGAATTGGCATGGCGAAGGACGCCTTCCAGAAGCTGAGTAAAGTACTAAGGCATAGAAAAATTTCACTAGAAACAAAGAAGAGAGTGCTAGATTGCTATGTGATGTCAGTTCTTCAATATGGCAGTGAATGTTGGACAATGTTATCGAAGATGAAGGAAAAACTTGAAGCAACTGAAATGTGGTTCTACAGAAGCATACTGGATATAAAGTGGGGGATCAGTTCCATATTAAAAACAATACATAAACTGATCCCTCACTTTGTGGTCACAGCAGTTTCTATACAATGATATTCCTGAGATCCAAAATCACAAAGATGCATTCCAGGAGCTGAGTAAAGTATTAAGAAACATGACAATTTCACTAGAAACAAAGAAGAGAGTACTGGATTGCTATGCGATGTCAGTTCTTCAATATGGCAGTGAATGTTGAACAATGTTATCGAAGATGAAGGAAAAACTTGAAGCAGCTGAAATGTGGTTCTACAAAAGGATGCTGCGGATATCATGGACCGAGCATGTGTGCAATGATGAGGTGTTTGAAAGAATGGCATTGAAAAGAAAACTAATAGTGAGCATCAGGAAGAGACACGCGAAGTTCCCGGAACATGCAATGAGGAAGGAGGGCTTAAAAAGCCTGATACTGACAGGCCAGATAGAAGGAAAAAGAAACAGTGGAAGGCAGCGGATAACATATTTGAAGGGCCTGAGCAGGTGGATAACGGAACGGGGGCTGCCTGGTGTAACAGGAGAAAACCTACTAAGAGCCACCAGGGATAGGGAAACGTGCAAAGCAATGATCGCCTACGTCCGGAAAGGACAGGACACATAGAAGAAGAAGTGTATTTTTTTATCTCTCGTTACTCATTTTTTTATAATCATATCGCTCCAAACAAGGCAGTCTATTGCCACTGGTGCCCATGGGCTTACATGGGTAAGAGAAGGGTTAAAATACTAAGAGTGAGGGGACGGAAAAAGAAGCATGAGAGAGCGAGGGGAGAGAGAGAGAGAGAGAGAGAGAGAGAGAGAGAGAGAGAGGATGCAAGTTAGCAAGATAGGAGATGATTATTGACTTTACACTTAAAATCCTGGAGATTGTAGTTGTCGGGAAAGCAAGTAAACGGAAAGAAATTACACAGGTGGGAAGTGCGAGAAAAGAAGCTGTTAGAGTAGATTTTGTGTTTAAATTTTATTGTTTTCACTGTAAAAGGGTGGGATCTAGTTGTTAATCTTGTGGCTTGTGCAAATTCATGCATAGGGGGAACCAGAGAGCTAAGTTCGTCGGAGCAAAAGCTGAGAAAGTCCTTGTAGAAGAGACACAGAGAAGCCACATTGCGCTGGTGAGACAGTGACTGTATCTTGGCTGCCAGGACAGGATCGATCACATTGCAGATTCTCCGTTGGATTTTGTCAAGGATCCCTAGGTAGATAACAGTAGCACTCGACCCGATATGGCAGCAGTATTCAATGCAAGGGCGGATGGTAGATTTATATATGTGCAGGATAGTGTCAGACGGGAAAACTTCCTGGCCATTTTTTTTAATCATATCACCCGAAGCAAGGCATTCCACTACCACTATAGCGCAGGGGGTTACAAAGAGCGATTGGATATAGGAAATGTCAGAAGGAGGGTGATAGACGAGTAAGGAGGTACATAGGAAGAGTGTTTGAGAGTATGGGTGCGAGTTAGTGTGTTAAGAGGTGTCTATTGATTTTACATTTAAACTCCTGGAGGTTGTAGCCGTCGGAGAAGCAAGTATGCGGAATGGAATTCCACAGGCGGGAAGTGCGAGAAAAGAAGCTGTTGGAGTAGAAATTGCAGTTACATTTCATCGGTTTCACTGTAAAAGGGTGCGATCTAGTTGCTAATCTAGTATCTCGTGCAAATTTATACCTAGGGGGCACCAGTGATCTAAGTTCATCGGAGCAGAAGCCGTGAAAGTATTTATAGAAGAGGCACAGGGAAGCGACGTCACGCCGGTGAGAGAGTGACTGCAGGCTGTCAGCAAAGTCGGCATCGATCACATTACAGATTCTCCGTTGTATTTTGTCAAGAACACTAAGGAGAATAGCAGGGGCACCCGACCAGATATGACAGCAGTATTCAATACACGGAGGATGGTAGATTTATATAAGGTGCAGGATAGATTCACGCGGAAAGAACTTCCGGGCCCTGCACAGAGAGCCGACTTTCATAGCAGCGGAATTAGCAATGGATTCGACGTAGTCATTCCACTTGAGGTTCGCTGAGAGTGTCAGGCTAAGTAGGCGTAGTGCTTTACTCTCTGGGAGGCAAGCCTGTTCCATGCTAATGGGTGGGAAGTGCGGTTGTCTATGGTAGTTAATTGATAGCAGCTTCATTTTGGAAGAATTGAAATTTACGACCCATTTCTTACCCCAATCCACCACTGATTGGAGGTCCTTTTCAAGCTCGGCAGCGAGGTTCGCCTTGTCGCCCACACAAGATTTTTGATGGAGGCGAGAGTAAACTGTGGTGTCATCGGCGAACATGCCTACTTGGGATGTTATGGCATCAGGGAGATCATTGATGTAGATCAGAAAGAGCGTAGGACCTAGGATAGAGCCTTGAGGGACACCCGCGTTTGTAGGGTAGTTCTGGGAGGCATGTCCGTTTAATACCACCTTCAATGTGCGTTTAGAGAGGAATGACTGGATTAGGTCCAACAAAAGTCCAGTTATACCATAGCTTCGCAGTTTCCGTAGAAGGCCAGCATGCCAGACTCTGTCGAACGCTTTAGAGATATCCAAGACAACGCTTCGGGCTTCAGCATTCTTGTCGAGAGCCTGGTATATATACTCGGTGATGGTCATTAGCATGAAAAAAATGGAACTTTGTGTGTGTGTGTATGTGTGTGTGTGTGTGTCCGTTACCTATAGACTCCGAAACGACTGAATCGATTTTCTTGAAAATTTACACAGTTGTACTATAAGCGTCTACAAGTGTTCTTAGCTAGGTTTTGTGTCGAGGTACTCCCGATAAATATCGAAAATCGAAAAAATCGGGTTATAGAAGTAGTGGTCCAATTTTAATCAAATTTGATACACTCATAGACAAAGACATAAGAAACGATATTCAGAAGTTTCAAGGCTGCAGTTCTTAAAATAGTGCAGAAAATCGATAATATATATATAAGGCAAGATGTTTGTGTGTGTGTGTCTGTTTATCTGCCTGTATGTCTGTATTTTTTCAGCCCTTTTATTTTAGTTTTTGCTTCGGGTTTGGCTCTAAGTAGGTATAATTGTAGTTCTTAGTCTCAGCCATGACACCATTTAATCAGAGAACTTATTTAGCCTTAAAAATTCAGTTTACGACGAAAAAAAACTCATTTGATATCGATACCAGGAAATGAAAATTTGCCTTACATCCATTCATTTTTCTTTCTGTCTACGGCTTCGCTTTAACTGGAAACAACTATTGCTTTTTAGTCTTTCTTGCCAACGTCGAAAGAGTCTGAGCTCCAGGACCATGGATTAGTTTTAAAGCTTTCATTACACCCGAGCAACGCTGGTCTATACGGCTAGTAGATAGATAGATAGATAGATAGATATATAGATATATAGATAGATAGATAGATAAAGAACCGACCTTCTTAACAGCGGATTCGACATAGTCGTTCCACTAGTCTGTTGTGAGAATTAACCCGAGGAAGCGCAGTGTTTTGCTAATCCATGCTAATGGTGGGGGTGGTGTAGGAGCGATCTTCTGTGATGATTAATAGATAGCAGCTTCGTTTTGATGGCATTAAAATTCACGAGCCATTTCTTACCCTAGTCCACCACGCATCGGAGGTCTTTTTCAAGCTCATCAGCAAGGTTTGCTTTGTCAGCCTCGGCAGATATTTGGTTGAGGCGAGTGTAAACCGTAGCGTCGTCAGCGTATATACCTACTTGGAATTTTATTACATCGGGGAAATCGTTAATTAAGATCAGGAAGAGCGTAGCTCCTAGAATAGAGCCTTGAGGGACACCCGCGTTTGTATGATTGTATTGGGAGGCATGTCCGTTCAATACTACCCTCATTGTGCGATTTGAAAGGAACGACTGGATTAGGTCAATCAATTGTCCAGTTAAAATTTTATTTTCCTTTCTTTACACGTATCGTTCTTTTATGTGCCGTATCCGTTCATGACATAGACGATCATGGCTCTCCACATCCTTCTAATTTTTAAGACCTTTTCTCTTGTTATTCTTCCAAACCCCACTCTACCATCCATTTGCTCAAGTCTATCAAGTATGTCACGCTTTGCTTTCCTCTGTCTCTCTTTCAATCTATCCATCCTGTGAGTATCAGATTCTCCAAGCCCTCCTTCTTTATTACGTGTCCCACAAATGTCAGCTGCTTTTTTTACGCTTTAAGTAAAAGTTTCCTTTTCGTTGCTATCCTCTCCAAAACCTTGTTGTTGCTTACATGTTCAGTCTATGGTATCCTCATCATCCTTCTGTAGAATCACATTTCGTTTGATTGAAGTCTTTCGTTCATCTTTGTTTAGATTGCTCAGTATTCACTGCCATATAGGAGGACAGATATCACATAACAGTCCAGTACTTTGTCTTTGTTTCCAACGAATTGTTTATGCCTCTAAATAGTCTATTTAGCTTTTTAGAATGTGTCCTTGAATATACCAATATTCCTTCGGATTTCAGTGTCGCACTTTCCTAGATATTTACATTTCTGTACTTACTTGAATTTAGCATCCCCAAAATGTAGTTTACATTTCTTTTTCATGATGACCACTCGTCATTTACATGTGCAAAATAATGTTACCACTGCTTTTCGTCGAATCAGGATCAGTACCGCATCAGTCATGCATCCCAAGTCGTCGATGATTTGCTGTGTTATTCTGACAACAAATAGTCAAGTATTGGTATGAAACAGAATTGAATCTCGTCGATTAAACACTGTCGGTCGCATTTTGCTTAACAGATTCGGCCTTTCATTACTGGGCAGTAAACTTTGACAGTAATGTCCTGGCTAGTCTCCAGAAAGCTGTAATGAAAAGCAATAGTGAACATTATTTTCCAAACAACCTAATAATTTGTTTCCCTAAAGAGCAAGCAGAATAAGCCATGTGCCACTACGATGACAATTATTGAAGTACGTGCACAGAATTGAAACAAATCGAGTCTATTCTTAGGACGATTTTTCTTTTTTCGTTAATAATTCGGCTCATTTTTAGCAACAAATACATTATTACCAGAAAGTGGGAAAGTGTTGGATACACAGACTCTATTATTTTGATTGAAAACCCCGATTTCTCTTTCTTCTTTTTTTTTTGTTTTTAAATTGGGGCGGAAGGAATTTGGCGTGGCAGAAATGTAGACTACAATGCCGTATGACTGCGTTCGGGAAGTTTGTCCAGGTTCACACCAAATAAATCTTTTGCTAGAAAGGAAGCTAAAACCAGACAAAATTACCAATACACACACAAACACACACACAAACACACACATAAACACACACATAAACACACACACACACACATTAATTGTGTGCAAACTGCCGTGTATTGAATACTGCTGCCACATCTGGTCGGGTGCTCCTGCTATTCTCCTTAGTGTTCTTGACAAAATACAACGGAGAATCTGTAATGTGATCGATACCGACTTGGCTGACCGCCTGCAGTCACTCTCTCACCGGCGTGACGTGGCTTCCCTGTGCCTCTTCTATAAATACTTTCACGGCTTCTGCTCTGATGAACTTAGATCACTGGTGTCCTCTAAGTACGAATTTGCACGAGATACTAGATTAGCAACTAGGTCCAACCCTTTCACAGTGAAACCGATGAATTGTAACCGCATTTTCTACTTCTTTTCTCGCACTTCCCGCCTGTGGAATTCCCTTCCGCATACTTGCTTCCCAGACAGCTACAGTCTCCAGGAGTTTAAATGTAAAGTCAATAGACACCTCCTAACACACTAACTCGCACCCATTCTCTCAAACACTCTTCCTATGTAACTCCTTACTCGTCTATCACCCTCCTTCTGACATTTCCTATACCTAATCGCTCTCTCAGCATCTTTCCCTATGTAACCCCCTGCGCAATAGTGGCAGTGGAATGCCTTGTTTGGGGTGAAACGATTAAAAGAAATGTTTCTTAATTGTTAAAAATAATCATTAGAAACAAAATAGAAAGTGTTGAATTATGGGAGCGAATATTCAAAAATTTCCTCGCAAATGAAAAAGAAGCTTGAATATAAATCTACAGAAGGATGTTGAGACTATCATGATGGAAATAGACATGATTGACTGGGAAGAAGATTATTCCGGAGTAGGTTACCATTGCTTTTTGCTGTAGACTGGTTGCCAGCCAAGGCTATGGAAGCCAATCTGTGTTGTTATTTAACTCATAACTGTAGAGAAGAGACGGATTAATAGTTTTCACAAGGGTATTTGTGCATAAGTGAATGCAAGGAATTCGAACTCGATTTGTCGTTTCGAGTCGATATCCATTGCACCACAACTACGTATCCCAAAAACCTCAGTTGTCATTTCCTGATGTCAATTATAAGTTTCCTTTTCGTTTGAATTCTCTCCAAAACTCACATATTCTGTCCATGGTATCCTCAGGATCCTTCTGTAGAGCCACAGTTGTTGCTTCGAGTCTCTCCTACATATTTGAGGAGATCGTCCAGCATTCTCAACCATTATTGAAGAACGGATATCACATAACAGTTCAGTACTCCTTTCTTTGTCTTGAACGAAATTTTCCTGTCTTTAATACTCTGCTTAGCCCTTGGAATGCGTCTTCGGCCATGCCAATCCGCCTTCGAATTTCAGTGTCACACTTTCCATCCTCTGTTAGAATGACTTCCAGGTATTTAAAGTTTCAGGAAAAAGGATTGACGATGTAAAGTGAATTTATCACGAGAATCTAAACTTATTTATAAATGGAACTTTGTCTGTGTGTGTGTGTGTGTGTCTGTGTGTGTGTGTATCCGTTACCTATAGACTCCGAAACGGCTGAACTGATTTTCTTGAAATTTATACACTTGTACTATAAGCGTCTGCAAGTGTTCTTAGCTAGGTTTTGTGTCGAGGTACCTCCGATAAATATCGAAAATCGATAATCGAAAAAATCGCGTTAATCAAATTTGATACACTCATAGACAAAGACATAAGAAACGATATTCAGAAGTTTCAAGGTTGCAGTTCTTACAATAGTGCAGAAAATCGATAATATATATAAGTATAAATCGAAACCAGGAATTCAAAATTTGACTTAAATCCATTCATTTTTCTTTCAGTCTACGGTTTCGCTTTAACTGGAAACATTTTAGTATTTTGTGCCAACATCCAAAGAGTCTGAGCTCCAGGACCATAGATTAGTTTTAAAGCTTTCATTACACCCCAGCAACGCCGGTCTATACTGCTAGTCTAAAATAAAGAGCAATGGTAAAAAATGGAAAAAATGTACAATTTTGTAGTAGTTTGTAACTTTTCACATGTTCTAACGTAAGGATTAATAATTGTTGTGAATCTTCGTCGCCAATTTATTGTCTATTTATGGCGAAACTTTACCGCAACGTTATAGTGACCAGTTTGTGCTGGTTTGTAAGACACGGAGCAAGAAGCTAGGTTCAAAACAGTGTATTAGTATAACAAAGAAAGAAGTGTTAATAATGAGTAATATAGAAATAAGAAAGTTCGAAAGTATTATTACACTGCCTGACTAGTAGCTGTCGTTAACTGCTGTACTTGACTGCTCGTAATTGCCACTGTTGACTGTTCCCTAGAAGTAACGCAGGTAATCTTTATGTAGCAAGAGGAAGAGTTCATTCCTCGTAGGAGGATACCATAACCCCCTCCTATAATTAAACTCCGCAGGAGTCTACAGAATTTTTTTTTCCTTTTTTACAAATTTTCCTGTCCAAATCCAAGGTTTGTCTTTTTTTTTTTTCAATAATTCGTTAAGGAGAGCAGATAATCTACGATGCGTATTTATACACAATAAAATCGAACTCCTCTTTTCAGCAGGGATTCGTATATAAGCGTCGCTACGGTCAATTTTGAAGAAAAATTCCCCCCATTAATATTCGCAAAAATGTCTTCGGGACTAAGAAGTGGGTAGTGATAGTCCTTCAGAACAACATTCAGTCCTGTTGAAAAATCAGCGCAAACGCGTATGTCCTTGGATTTCTTTTTTAAATAGACTGAAGGTGCAGCCGATTCACTATACGCTACTTTTGATAGTGCACCATTTTTTCCCAATCTATCAAATAACTCGTTAATTTGTACCAACGAGGCAAAAGGTACATTATTTTAATACTGGCTGAATGTTTCCTTTATGTTCAATTTTAGTCTTCATCTTTGTACTTCAGCCTAAAGCACCAGAAAAAAATTGCTCTCTAGAAGTGACGCAGGTAATCTATACGTAGCAAAAGGAAGAGTTCATTCCTCGTAGAAGAGTAACGTAACAATAATAAATATTCATTTACCTATTTTTATATTTTATATTTTATTTTATATTATCATTATTTTTTTGAACATTGCAATTATTTTCTTCGTTCACGCCTGAAGACACCACTCATGGTGCATATATATATATATATATATATATATATATATATATAATCTATGCAAGAGCCAACAGACCTACCTAGGTTTCACAATTCGGCACGTCAGGGTAAATTTACCCTGACGAGCCGAAGGGTGAAACCTAGGTAGGTTTGTTGGCTCTTGCATAGATTTTCTGTCTTTGTTGATCTACTTTCGTATTGAGCGCTTTAGTGTTAGAGGTTTCGTCTTGGATTTTCTTTCTTTCCTACAAGTATTTGACTTTTTGTTCATGTACTTCGCTTGTTTCTTTTTTTACTTCCACTTTTTCCCCTCCGAGTTCCTCCTTGGTGGGTTATTCAAGACGATCTAAATTATAGAATAACTATTACTAGTATTAGCAGAATTATTTCTGTTACTATTAATATTGTTATAATTACATATTATATATATATATATATATATATATATATATATATATAGATATATATATATATATATTACATATGTAATATATGTTATATATATATATATATATATATATATAAATGTTCATATCTATCTATCTATCTATCTATCTATCTATCTGTCTGTTCATATCTATCTATCTATCTATCTATCTATCTATCTATCTATCTCAGTCTGTTCATATCTATCTATCTATCTATCTATCTATGTATCTATCTATCTCAGTCTGTTCATATCTATCTATCTATCTATCTATCTATCTATCTCAGTCTGTTCATATCTATCTATCTATCTATCTATCTATCTATCTATCTATCTCTCTATCTATCTATCTCAGTCTGTTCATATTTATCTATCTATCCATCTCAGTCTGTTCATATCTATCTATCTATCTATCTATCTATCTATCTATCTCAATTTATTTCGTCATACATTATCTTTAATGGATACTCTCTTAGGAAAATATGCGTCGTCCGGCAGGATTTGAACCTGCGTATTCTTTTGAATCCTGCCGGAGAATGCCTATTTTCTTAACAAAATCTCGCGATTATTCAATTTAATAGATATAAATAAATATACTGTTTAATTATTAACAAAACAAAAAATAAAATAAACAGAACATCTACTCAATTACGAGTATCCATTAAAAATAATTTCTAAGTATATAAATTCGTCTAAGTTAATCCGTCTCTAAAAGATTTTGTCAAAGTTTCGTATATATATATATATATATATATATATATATATATATATATGATGTGCATGCTGAAATATTCTCGCCTTGACTCATTCCTTAAAATTTAATTAGGTTATCAAATATTAGAGTTTTCTAGAAAATCTTTTCTTTACCTCTCATCGTAGATATTTTTATTTGGTATACAAAATTTTTATCTTTGGATGCCGATATATCCTGGAATATTTGAAAAAACTGCCAGTATACATATATATATATATATATATATATATATATATATATATATATATATATATATATATATATACTACAGGCAATAATTCTTACGCCATCCCAGTGTCTTAAAATGATGATGTATTTCATATTATTTGGTCGTATTTATTGCCAAATAAATAATTGTAAATGAAAACAGAATGGTTCTTTTGTTAAAACTGCACAATAACATGTGCTTTAAATGAATTTATAAATATTTAATAATTACCTATATTGCAGTTTCATCAAAGAAATAAAGAAAAAAATTACGGTGTTTGGGACGAGTTCAGCTTTGCTTTCTTGCCTTGTAAAATTTTGCAAAATAATAACATCAAATAAAACAAAAACATTCTATTTTCATTTTACATTGCAAAAATAGTATGAAATACGTCATTTTTTCTTTTTTTGAAACTGGGTTGGCATAATAATCATGGCCGGTAGCACACACACACACACACACACACACACACACACACACACACACACACATATATATATATATATATATATATATATATATATATATATATATCCGAGTGAGTATAGAATGAGGAGAGAAAAAAGAAAATTTTTTTCCGTCCAAAACATTAATTTAAAACAGTGCGTGATATATGGTGTATAGAGCAGTGAATTTTTATTATAAATTATGTTTTAGAACATGTACATAATTTCTTCTATATATGTCCTCTTCCCTACAATCATATGTTTGTTTCAATGTTTGGAATAAAAACACTTCTTCAGGGGAAATAAAGGTTTGGAATCATTCTCTGTTTGTATTTACCAAACCGATAAAAAGATAAAACATACATTCCAACAGATAATATCATCATTCAACAATTTCACACTTACACACCAAATTCCTCAAAAGTCTAATGGTCAAAACGAGACATTCACTTAATTACCAATAACCACAACCAACCCCCACGACAACAACGAACCAAATATAAACAGAGAATGATTCCAAACCTTTATTTCTCCTGAAGAAGTGTTTAAATCCAAACACTGAAACAAACATATGATTTTAGGAAAGATGACATATATAGAAGAAATTATGTACATGTTCTAAAACATAATTTATAATAAATATATATATATATTTCCCCACAGATATGATGTGACTTCTCTTTGTCTATTCTATAAATGTTTTCATGGCTTCTGCTCCAACGAACTTAAGTCACAGGTGCCCCTGCAACAGGTGATTACCTGTGCAACCAGACTGGAAATTGGGTCTCACCCATTCACAGTTAGATCGCCCAAATGCAGACGACAATTATACTCCTGCAGTTTCTTTTCTCGAACTCTCCACCTGTGAAACTCGCTTCCATATTCTTGCTTTCCTGATGGCTACAACCTCCAGGAATTTAAATGCAATGTCAATACTCATCTTTTGACCATTTGACGCTAGTTCTTTCTACATCACCCTGTATATCCTTTCCTTTCACTCCACCTTGGCAACTGTCATCACACCTGTATTCCCATCCTTCTCTTGCTCCTTTCTAACTGGTTCGTCTTTCTCTTCACTCTCCTCCGATTTAATTTTTTTACTCTTATGTAGCCCCCTAATCTTTTTACTCTTATGTAGCCTCCTGCACATCAGTGGCGTTACCGCCTTGCTAGGGGTGATACGATTAACAATATATATATATATATATATATATATATATATATATATATATATATATATATGAATAAAAACCAAAAAAAGAAAATAAACTATTCTTAACGGATGTGTTTCGACCTTGGAAAATAGAAAATCCTTCAGAGGGCAAAACGCGTTGGCTAAGATATTTTCCTCTTGTCACTTTTTATTCATTTGGTTCCTTTACAGGTACATTATCTATCTATCTATCTATCTATCTATCTATCTATCTATCTATCTATCTATCTATCTATCTCAGTTCTTACCTATCTATCTATCTATCTATCTATCTATCTATCTATCTATCTATCTATCTATCTAAAGTCTGTTTCTATCTATCTATCTATCTATCTATCTATCTATCTATCTATCTATCTATATATAAACTAACTCAAGAAATTAATTTTTAAATATAAGATAACATTACCGACGGACATGCGCACTATGTTTGCACTTTGTCACCAAGCTTCAGTGTAGAGAAACATGAGCACGAACCCTGCCGGTACACATGCACGTATGCAAACATCCGTGTACTTAAAAGTGTTCGAATCGAAAAACAGCTGCACTCGTTTGCAGGGATTTCGATGTCTACCCTAGCATGCTCTTTTTGCACCGATGATATCATTGCCAACATTCGGGTCATGAGGAAATCATTTAAACTCTAACCTGTGTGCGGGAAAACGTATATAAATACACGCGCGCACACATCCACACCCACATGAATACACACATGAACACACACACACACACACGTGGACACGCACACACACACGAACACACACACACACATGAACACACATACATGAACACACATACGCACACATATGAACACACACACACACACACATGGACACACAAACACACACGACACACACATACATATGAACACAGACACACACGAACACACACACACACATGAACACACTTGGGCGATCATGTCTCGAAAGAAATAATTACCATACATCTCAAAATAACTTCTTAAATAATTAAAGAAATTTTTCTGAAAAAATATTTTCTTGCAGGAACCTCAAGGAACCCACTTTACACACACACACACACACACACACACACACACACACATATATATATATATATATATATATATATATATATATATATATATCAGATGTATAACTGTCCTGATGGGCTGTGATACAGCGAAACAAATCTATCTGCTGATTACTATATATATATATATATATATATTGAAATATATTTAGAGTATTTACATTTTTCGTACTGTTGTCATCATTATTGCCATATTTACGAAATTTCGGCCGTTGTACGTTCCGACCTTTTTCAGGATATATTTGTTGGAATTTCGAACTAAACCCTTTTTAAGACTTGTCACGTGAAATTAGAACAACCTATACCCATGGATTAAAGAAAGGGTTCAGTTCGAAATTACAATAAATATCATTCGAAGAAGGCCGGAGCATACAACAACCTGAGCAATGTGAATAATGTAAGTAAATAACAGTATCCCTGAAATATGGACTTTCTTTGCGGAAAAAAATAAGTAACGTGTTTCGTTCTTGAAAAGGTCTTCATAAGTCCAAAAGAATATCCTTATTGGTTCAATTAAGCATGTGTAATGCGTTGTGGTCCAGTGGATATCGGCTCGGAACGAAAAATCGGGGAGCCGAGTTCGAATTCCAGTTGAATTTCTTGCATTCACTTACGCGCAAATACCCTTGGGAAAGGTATTAATTCGTCTATTCCCTCCAGTTATGGGTTAAATAATAGGATAGATTGGGTTCTATAGCCTTGGTTGGCAACCAGCCTACCGCAGAAAGCTTGGTTGGCAACCAGCCTACCGCAGAAAGCTTGGTTGGCAACCAGCCTACCGCAGAAAGTAATGGTAACCTACTGCGGGATAATCTTCTGCCCAGTCAGTCATGTTTCTTTCGAGACATGATCGCCCAAGCGTGTATCACGTATGGCACATAATTGACTGAATGGAAAGTTGGGAGAATATAGAGAAAAATGTCGATTATAAGTATCTACCGTTTTCTCCTGAAGAACCTATTGTGGCTGCAAAAACTGGACGCTGAAAGCCGCTTATATTAAGAAACTGATGCCCAAGTGGTTAGTAGATGAGTATTGACATTGCATTTAAATTTCTGGAGGTTGTAGCCGTCAGGAAAGCAAGAATATGGGAGCGAGTTCCACAGGCGGGAAGTGCGAGAAAAGAAGCTGCAGGAGTAGACATGTACGTAGAAACAACTCTCAACTTGTGAATCTTTTAATTAACGCGGATTTGATCCATGGCCGAAGTATTTGAAGAAACGTCGATAAATAAAGGTAGTTCTGATTTCACACTGTTTCCTCCAACGATCGAAGAGTGTATAGATTCAGAATATTGTGACTCTATCCCGTGGATGAAATAGTTGTTTATTTCTGGGTATGACGATAAACTACATCCGGCAATAAAGCCTATGATGGGAAAATTAGATATTTTGAGGAGTGTGGAACCACCTCTTGCTGCTGTTCCCAGGTTCTCCCAGATCCGGTAGTACCTGTTGGGGTCCCAAACATGGGAAAGTAGTGAACCGCCAAACTGTAGTCAAAAAATTGTGAAACTACGAAAATAATTTTTTTAAAATAAAAATAAGGGAAATACATTTTTACATGAAAAAAATATTCCAGCAGTAATTGTTTTGAGAAAAAAATTATCAGCACTCCCCCAAAACTTAAATTTCAGCATTAAATTCCCTTCCATATACTTGCTTCCCCGACAGCTACAATCTCCAGGAATTTAAATGTAAAGTCAATAGTCATCTTCTATCTCACTAACTCGCATCCATTCTCTCAAGCTCCACTCCACTCCCATTACACCGGTATTCTCATCCGTCTATTACCCTCCTCCTGACATCCCCTATAACTAACCCCTATTTCGCATTACTTTCCCCTATGCAACCCCTTGCGCCACAGTGGCAGTAAAACACCTTGCTTGGGTTGAAATGATTAAAAAAAATAACCCATAAAGTGTTGATATGTGGTTAAAGAAGCACAGAAAGCAACCAGCACCATTTATCGGTGTTCGAAACGATGTAGATGACAGCTTTGCGACAGATGATTTCTAAAATAGTCATTTTTCTCTATTTGGGTGATTGCCGCAACAGGATCTTTTTGTTCTATTCCAATTTGTTTAGTTCCAAGCTCCTACTTGTAATGCACATACGTCTTGGTTTTTATTAAGATATTCTTAGCAGAGAAGAACAGTAAAAAACAAATGAAGAATTGGAAAACTGCGTTACTCCTGAATTTAAAGTGGGATGTAATGGTTTCCTTCCTAGAAAATCAGCATTCAGCACCGAGCTTGAAGATGGGTCAAACGTACATATATATGAATATCCCTGAAAGATTCGATAAAATGTATATTAAAATTATAGTGAATGCATATCGGGTTGCTTTAAAGATATTTGCATGAATTCAGTTTCACTTTGATTTTTGTTTAACGGCATATCAACACATCTGTGGGTTATTTAATGCCAAATGTTGGGGGTGTCAAAGTTTTTTCTTAATGTTCGGTTATAGTGAGAAGGTTGGTTTAGTCAGATTTTAATGAAACTGTTACATTTTATTTTAGAAAACTGAAAATGTTTTTAGTTTTGTTTTCAAAAATGTTTTGATGAGAATAATTTTTTCCTTCAAAAATGTGTTATGGTAATAATTTTTTCTTCAAAAAGGATTTGTTAGTAAAATTTTTCCCTTCAAAAATGTATATTTTTCTATAAAAGTTCATTTTTATGTATATATTCCTATAAACATATATTTTTATACTTTCATAATGTTTGGACCCTATGTAAGGGATTAACTATTTGCCCATGGCTTGGACCCTAACAGGTGCTTCCACTCCGGGTCAGGGTGGACCTGGGAATAACAGCAATTAAGATGTCGTTCCATGCTTCTACCAATCAGAGACCTTGCTGCCGGATGTAGTTTACCATCATGCTTAGTACCATGAATTTAGTAGTCCAGAAAGAAGATCCTTATTTGAGAAGAAAATTGGTAGGAATAATTTTGAGACACTTCTTGCCTCATCAGCTGAATAAATCCGCCGTCAGAACCGCTTTAATATGAGATTAGAAATGTTGACATCCCCGCATCAGATGGCTTTTATCCATTTTGGACATTGTCCTTGTTAGGGTAAACTTTAGACATTTTATAGTGTTAGGCACTGATTTTTGTCACCGGTAAGAAATAATTATTTACTAAATTTATCTTATGGTGAGGTGAGGTGAGTTCGATTATCACCTTTGATTAGCGCAGGGTGTGTGATAATCGAACCGCAATAATTTAGAGTCATCTAGATTAACTCCTTAACCATAACTCACGACATGTTTCTTAAATGTCGTGAACAATGGTCAGATAATCACACTAGACATAAAAAAGAACTGATACGATCGTAAAAAAAAAAGGCGCTGTAAAAATGACCGGCTCCTTATACCACCCCGGAAAGTACTTGACTTCACCTGCTATGCTCTAAGGTCGTGGCTGAAGCTATCAATCTTCATTTCCCAGTCATATATATAAAATTTATAATATATTATAGAAAATGTAAGACCACAAACCTTGTATACCCATCAAATCTAAACTAGCGATGACCAATATAATGTATGAATTTTAATGCCCGGTACAAAACGGTGTTTCTTATCACAAATCAATTACCTACAATCGACATACTATTACTTTCTTACGTGTCACTTATGAAACGCACATGCTATTAAAAAGCATTTATTAACCTATAATTTACAAGAACACTTGAGGGGAATCCAATAAAAACACAAGACTTCTAACACAGCACTTAATATGTCCCGAGCCTGACATAAAGATGGCACCACTAATAAAAATCCGTATGATTTTTATGAAGTATTAACCTTTAAATGGCATATGACAAAATTTGGACCCAATCAAATTATTAGTTTACAAATTACAGTTATTTAAGTGAAGCTACTGTCGCAAATTTTCAAAACAATGGTAAAATCTGAATTTCGTGTGTTGATAAAGCATGGCTTTCTGATGGGAAAAATGCTTTTCAAGGAAAGCAATGGATTGATAAGTGTTTTTCGGAATCTGCTCCGTCGGAAACAACGGTTAAGAGGTGGTATGCTGACATAGTACAGTCACAATTGATGCTGAACGCTCAGGTTGGCCGTAAAACACCAAAAAAAAAAAAAATCCATCAACACGTTTCGACCGATTGTAAATTGAAGTTGTGTAAAATAGCAGTGGAGTTGAACACATCAGAAGACAGTGTATCCACCATTTTGCATAAATATTTGTCAATGAGAAAGCTGTGTTCAAAGTGGGTGCCGCATCTGCGCACAGTCGATCAAAGATGATTCAGAGCGCTGTTTGCAACAGTTTCAACGCAACAAGAAGTTTTTGCGTCAATATGTGACAATGGATGAAATATGAACCCACTGCTTCACTCTGGAGTCAAATAGGCAGTCATGTGAGTGGTCAGCAACAGGTGAAAGCCAGCCAAAGCGACCAAAGAGCAAACATCAGCAGGCAAGGTTTTGGCTTCCGTATTTTGGGATGCGTAACGTATTTTGTTCATTGAGAAAGGAAGAACCGTCAATAGCAAATATTATATAGCATTATTGGTGCGTTTGAAGGAAAAAATAGCAAAAACGGCCACAAATGAGGAAGAAAAAATTGATCATTCACTAAGACAACGCACTGTGTCACAAGTCGATCGCAACGATGGCAAAACTACTCAAATTGCATCTGCGTTTCCTTCAAAAAACATACGAGGTATCCGCAGTAACTTTAATAGTATAGAATCATTCCTCCAAACTAACTCACTCAATATCTAAGCTATATGTGAGACTAACCTTGACCCTTCTATAACATCCTCGGAGCTTTTCGTTCCTGGTTACCTTCCCCTCTTCAGGAAGGACTCCAATGTCCATATGCATGGGCTTGGTGTATATGTCAGCGAACAACTCCCTCTAGCCAGAGTCACATCTCTTGAATCCCTGGATCATTCTTTCATTTGCTTCCGTCTCTCACTTCTAAGCTCGGTTAGCTATCTCTTCTTCCTTTGCCGCTCCCCCTCCTCCTCTAACTGTTCGGTACTTGATAGCATCTCTATCAATATCGACAAGGCCATTTCTTCTCACCCATCTGCACATATTTGTGTTTGGCGATTTTAACGCCCACCACACCAAGTGGCTTCAAAACTCTGTCACCGACCTTTTTCAATAACCCAAATTCTAACACAAGTGGTGGACTTCCCCACGCGTTTCTCTATTAAGCCTAACCGAAGGGACTCCTTACTCGACCTCTGCTTTACTTCCATTCCAGACTCCTGCACTACCAGGCAGCTCTGCCCCCTCGGAAACTCTTTCCGTCAACATCTCAATCCACTCTTACTCTACCCAAGAAAACCAGACCAGCAAAATATCATACTGCTACCAGAGAGCAGACTGGGACTCGTTCCGAGACTTTCTCTGCGACGTCCCCATTAACAACGTCTTCGATCTTCCTGTCGAAGACTGTGCGTCCGAGGTCTCCTCTTGGGTTAAGGCTGGTATCGATGCTTTTATCCCGACCAGGAAATTCCAGCTAAAATCAAATTCGTCCCTCTGGTTCTCAGCCATTTACTCGGCCGCCATTGCCCACCGGAACCATTTCTTCCGGCTCTATCGAAGCTGCTCGTCGAACCAAAACAGGCGCCTTTTCACCTCAGCACGTAATAAGAGTAAAAAAGTACTGAACGAAGCTAAGAAGGCGTTTGCTACCAGAATGAGGCAACGCATAGCAACCTCTAAGTTCGGCTCCAAAGATTACTGGCGATTCTGCAAAAGCGTGCTCAACAAGAGCAAGACTTCAATACCCCCACTAATCAATGAATTTGAAGTTCTCACCTCCCCAGCGGACAAAGCTGAATGCTTTGCCCGTAGATTCTCCACTAATTCGACACTGGACTCGTTAGGAATAACTACACACGACTTCCCACCCAGAACTAAGGCTCAACTAAATAACGTCCACATTACACCCACGCTGGTTTCCAAGATAATTGCACAACTTCACCCACACAAAGCGAGCGGCGGGGACGGAATCCCAATCATAGTACTGAAGAAATGTGCTCCAGAACTCTCCTCTGTCTTCTCTAAACCCTATAACATCTGCCTATCTGCTTCCTGTTTTCCTGCCTGTTGGAAGTCCTCGTGTGTAGTTCCTGTATTTAAGAATTCTGGCGAACCCTCAGACCCCGCCAATTACCGTCCTATTAGTCTCCTTCCAATCTTCGGCAAAGTTTTCGAAGCCATTATCAACGCCGAGGTGATTCAGCATCTCACGGCCCAAACAGTACGGGTTTCACTTCACCATGTCTACTGCTGATATGCTATCGACCATTACTGAGTACATATACCGGTCTCTTGACAAGAATGGTGAAGCCCGAACCGTTGCTTTGGATATCTCCAAAGCGTTCGACAGGGTCTGGCATGCTGGCCTCTTATGCAAACTGCGGAGCTACGGTATAACTGGACATCTGTTTGACCTCATCCAGTCATTCCTCTCTAACCGCACATTGAAGATAGTATTAAATGGGCATGTCTCCCAAAATTACCATACGAACGCGGGCGTCCTTTAAGGTTCTATCCTAGGTCCCACGCTCTTTCTGATCTACATTAATGATCTCCCCGATGCCATTAGATCCCAAGGAGGGATGTACGCCGATGGCACCACAATCTACTCTCGCCTCGATCAAAACCCCGGTGTGGGCGACAAAGCGAACCTCGCTGCCAAGCTTGAAAATGACCTCCAATCCGTAGTGGCCTGGGGTAGGAAATGGCTAGTAAATTTCAATACTTCTAAAACGAAGCGGTTATCAACTAACAATACAGACAATCGCATCTACCTCTCATTAGCATGGAACAGGCTTGCCTCCCAGAGAGTAAAACACTACACCGCCTTGGCCTTACACTTTCGGCGGACCTCAAATGGAATGACTATATCGAATCCATTGCCAAATCTGCCGCTATGAAAGTCGGCTTTCTGTGCAGGGCCCGGAAGTTTTTCCCGCCTGAATCTATCCTGCACATATACAAATCTACCATCCGCCCATGTATTGAATACTGCTGCCATATCTGGTCGGGTGCCCCTGCTACTCTCCTTGGGCTTCTTGACAAAATACAAAGGAGAATCTGTAACGTGGTTGATACTGACTTGGCAGACCGGTGCAACCACTCTCTCACCGGCGTGATGTGGTTTCCCTGTGCACTCTTCTGCAAGTATTTTCATGGTTTCTGCTCCGATGAACTTAGATCACTGGTGCCGCCTAAGCACGAATTTACACGAGATACTAGATTGGCAACTATGTCCCACCCTTTTACAATTAAACAGATAAGATGTAACTGTAAATTCTACTGCAACAGATTCTTTTCTCGCGCTTCCCGCCTGTGAAATTCCCTTCTACATGTTTGCTTTCCCGACAGCTACAATCTCCAGGTGTTTAAATGAGGGTCAACAGACACCTCCTATCACACTAACTTCCAATTATTCTCAGAACACTCTCATCTACCCAACCCTCATTCTCGGTATCCTTACCCGCCTATCACCTCTGACATTTCCTATATTTAACCATCTTTTCTCCACTCAATGTAGCCCCCTGCGCAGTAGTGGCATTGAAATGCCTTGCTCGGGGTGAAACGCTTATAAAAAAAAAAAAATTCGAATTGCTTCCGCATTCACCCTATTCTCCTGGCATGGCCCCTAGCGACTACTGACTGCAGGTCTCAAAAGAATGCTCCAGGGAAAGAGATTTGGCCCCAATGAAGAAGTGACATCCAAAACTGAGGCGTATTTTGAGGCTAAAGACAAATCATTCTACAAAAAAGGAATTTTTAGGATCAGTGCATCACCCTAGAAGGAGACTACATTGATGAATAAAGTCGAATTTTTCTCAATAGTTGTTATTTTATTAGTTAGGCCATGGATTTCTTGAGTGAGGTGTGATATAAATAATAATATCAGACATATCTTGCTATTCAAGATGTACAAGGTAACCAGAAAAATTCTGTCCGTTTTTTGATTAGTCATTGAATGGAGTTGAAATATATACGAAATGCGTGTAGCAATTGTTTTCAAATTCGGACAGCCGGAATTAGGAAAATCAGATGCTATAAAAAAAACACGCGCACCGTGCCCGGCCATCAGTTATAAGCCGGACAGCTGGGAGAAGGATGGAAGTGTCTTGAGATCTCGTTCGGGGCTGTTTGCTTTACGACTTCAAAATGGGCTTATCAGCAGCTGCATCAAGTCGTCGCATATGTCAAGCGTTTGGGGATAGTGCTGTGGATGAACGTACAGCAAGGTGTTGATTTAGAAAATTCAAGTCGGGAGATTTGTCTCTCCATGATGAACCTCGAAGTGGACGACCACAGGTCTTGAATGACGGAGTCCTGAAGGTGGCTTTTGAAGAGGACAGTAGTCTAACGTGTGGTGAACTTGCAAGACAGTTCAACGTTTCTGATGAAACAGTTAGACTTCAGCTGCACGCCTAGGTAAGACTTACAAACTGAGCAAGTGGGTTCCGCAAACGCTGTTGGAGGTCCACAAGAGACAACGAGTGGCAGCGTGTGTATCACTGCTTTCTCGACACCTTACCGCATCCTTATTCAATCGAGTATTTACCAGTGATGAAAAGTGGGTTCTATACGAAACTCCCAAGCATTCCAGACATTGATTGTTTTCTCAGGATTCTGTTTCTCACACCGCAAGACCGCCTATGCACCCACGCAAGATTATGCTTTGTGTCTGGTGAACAGGTCATCAAGTGGTTCATTATGAACTGCTACCAACGGGCCAAATGGTCACTGGAGACCTATACTCGTAGTAATTGAAACGTGTGCAACATGCATTGCGTCAAAGGAGCCAGCACTGGAGAATCGCAAAGTGTGCTTTTCTTCCATGACAATACCAGGCTGCATGTTGCGCGAGGGGTCAGGGATACCATACAGCGACTTGGGTGAAAGACTTTGTGCCATCCACCTTATTCACCTGACCTTGCGCCATCCGATTGCCACCTCTTTCACTCCCTGGATAATCATCTTTGTGGGAAATCCTTCACCAATGAAGCAAACTTGCGCAAAGCCCTCACGGACTTCTTTGTGTCAAAACCCCCCGAGTTCTACCGAAAGAACAGCTGGAGACACGTTGGCAGAAGGTGCTGGATATCAATGGCGATTCCTTCGAAGACTAATTATAACTTACACATACTATGGAGCGTTTTCTTTTTTTTCCCTTTAAAAACTGACAGAAGCTTTTTGGTTACCTTGTAATATAAATCAAACATTTCTCTACTAATATCAATTTTATATTATTTAAAAGTGGAAATGGAGTATTGAAAGTTTTTTTTTTTTAAATACAAGAATACTCATGGGATTTCCAGTCGTGCGCGGCAAGTAAGGTTTGGAAGGAACACTACTTAAAAAAAAAACAACGCAAAAATATATTACTACGTACAGTCAGAACTTGAGTAAAAATAACAACAAATGTACGTATAGAAGTAGCCGTAAGTGCTTGGGACAATAAAAATGATGTACAATTTTTATATTCCCTAACTCATACCAAACGGAAAAGTTAGGATGGCTGAAAAACTTTTAAAAATTATCAAATTTTCCTCGTCGGTCGTATTTAATGAAAGATGTTTGGTAGAAAGATTGCTCGCCAAAAAAATACATTAATATATATATATATATATATATATATATATATATATATATATATATATATATGATGAGACATTGAAGTTTCAGTGTCGAAACAAATGTACGATTTGTAGTGGATATATAAAAAAATTATGTACATGTTCTAAAATATAATTTATAATAAATATTCACAGCTCTATATATTATATATCGAGCACTGTTTTAAATTAATGTTTTGGACGTTGTGTATTCACTAGTATATATATATATATATATATATATATATATATATATATGTGTGTGTGTGTGTGTGTGTGTGTGTGTGAATTTAGGCAACAAATTTTCTTTTAGATATATCAGATTAAATAGCAAACATTATGTCTGCTTATTTTTTTAATAAAAATCCCTTCTTACTCACAGATAATCTTTCGCGTATTACAATTGAAAGATGTCAGAAATGAGCTGTAACGTTGACAGATGTTATTATCATTCATTTCTCAAGGTACCCAATTACTTTATAATCTCTTTCTGGGATAATCTTAAAGGATATGAGTTATGTAAACAAAAAAGAACCGCAAAACTATGTTGCTAAAAATAACTGTAATTTTTTTTCCGCTTAAAATATAACGGTTGACAAATTGCTAACGAGACAATATTCTTAAGCCGTCAATTAATAGAATCAGCTATGAATACTGTAGTGATTTTCTAAAATGTTTGTAAAAAGAACAGTTTTTTTTTTTTCATGCTTTAACACGTGCATGACTATGACATTACAACAAATCAAAAATTCCATTTTGGATAATTTTCACGTTCTAATGAACGCTAGCAAGAGATTGAAAGTACTTGAGTATCTTGAGAAATGAATGATAATAACATCTGTAAACGTTACAGCTTCTTTTTGTCATCTTTCAATCATAATACGCGAAAGATTATCTGTGAGTATGAACAGATTTTATTAAAAATAAGTAGACACAATGTTTTGCAATTTATTTAATCTGACACACACACACACACACACACACACACACACATATATATATATATATATATATATATATATATATATATGCAAATTTCATTATAAATGACAGAAAGGGTGCTATAGTTAAATATTATATAATTTTTCATGAGATCATATACTTTTCATTTTCAGAACATAAATTATATAAAAATTGTGTGAATGTTTTATTTATCCAAGTTTTATTAAGGATGTGCGTTGTGGTGCAGTGGATATCGGATCGGAACGAGAAACCGGGGAGACGAGTTCGAATTCCAGTTGAATGCCTTGCATTCACTTACGCGCAAATACCCTTGGGAAAGGTATTTATCCGTCCCTTCTCTCCAGTTATGGGTTAAATAACAGGACAGATTGGGTTCTATATCCTTGGTTGGCAACCAGTCTGCTGCAGAAAGTAATGGCAAACTACAGCGGGATAATCTTCTGCCTAGTCAGTCATGTCTCTTTCGAGACATGATCGTCCAAGCGTGTATCACGTATGGTACTTAACTGAATGATTAAATCTCATTTATTGATCTACCAAACTCTATCCATAACATACTCGTAGATAATTGAAATATAGTAGCAAGGCCACCTCGGTGTGGTGTAATGGTTAGCTAGCTTGTCTCGCTAGAGTCAGTACAACTGAGTAGTGAGTTCCATCCTCACTGGGTGCCCATACTTTCCCCCTTATGCCGTATCTAAGCGGCGTGGTACCTCGGCGTGGTGTGATGGTTACCAAGCTAGTCTCGCTATAGTCATTACAGTTAAATAGTGAGTTCGATCTTTACTGGGTAACCCGTACTTTCGGCCTTGTGCCACATCTAAGCTGCGTTTAGAAAATTACCATAGTAGCATCATCCACATTTAAAGAAAGTTAAAAATAATGAAAGTATTATTAATAAAAAAAAAAGGCCAGCTCTCAATGATATGAACCTAGCCAAAATTTGCTCACGGTATTTGGAATATTTTTTTTTAATCATATCACTCCGAGCAAGGCGGTAGCGCCACTGAAGAGCAGGGGGCTACGTAAGAGTGAAAAGATTGGAAAAGAGAAAACCGGAGACCACATCCTAAACAAGGAACAATGGATGAGCCTCTTCACCTGTTCAGTAGACGTGGGTGGAGTGTGAACCGGGCGATAGTTTAGAACATTCTTATGACTCCACATACATACAAACAATGTATATATTTACTTGAAAGTAAAGTAAAATTCATCCTTGATAATGGCTAAAAATATAGCCGAAAGCGCTTGGATAAATAAAACATTGCGACAAATTTTATATAATTTATGTTATGAATATATATATATATATATATATATATAAGCTTACATGAGAAGTTGTATAAAAAAAGACTTAACCATAGCACCTTGTCTTGAATATCAGAACAGTCGAATAAATTAAAATTGCTGCCTAAATACACAATATATGTAATTGTGTGCACGTGTGTGTGTGTGTCTGTGTGCGTGTGTATGTATGTGTGTGTAAATATGGCATTTAAAAAAGATCTATCAAGATGGCTCAAACAACAGGATCATCTAAATATCTATCGATTAACCGTGTCTGTCTATTACTCCTTCTGTCTGTTCAGAACTATTTTGGGCCACGTAACCGCGTATAAATCCCATATGTATTTCAATCGCTAACGCATTTTACGAACGAAACAAAAGGCATGATCACAGAGACAGAAAGAGAAAACATTTTACTGAAAAACTCAAGTATTTTCCAATATA